>PVJH01044452.1:0-12991 GCA_004026705.1 Nesogale talazaci | reverse complement strand
ATTGTTACTCAAGTTTTGTACTTAGATGCTATAAAAAGTCGGTGTAACAACGTGTGACAAAAAAAAAAAAATGTGTGCCTTGTTTGTGGCAGATAGGGGCTAGTTTTGCTACCAGGACAATGCACCTCCTCATACAGCCATATCAGAGCACCAGTTTTAGGCTATAAACAACATGCTTCACTGGCCCCACATATCTTACTCACCTTATTTACATATTGCGACTTCTTTTTGCTTTCACAAATGGAAAGAAATATGGAAGGACAGCGATTTGATGGCACAGAAGAGGTGAAGAAAGAGAGAAGTGCTGTCCATCATTCAATCAGATGAGTTTAAAAAATGCAAAACAGAATCACAGATTTGACAAATCTATTAAGTATGATAGTATTTTGAAAGTGCTTAGGTTGTTTTGTTTAAAAGAATGCATAGATTTGAAAACAAAAGTCCATTTTGAGGTGGTATATGTATAATATGTGTAATATGCATACTATGTATAATTTTGTGTTGTAATCATGTTGCTAGGTGCCATTGACTTGATTGCAATTCAAGGTGACTCTACGTCCAACAGCATGAAACCCTACCCAACACTGTGCTATCTGCATCTTTGTTACCCTTGAACCCACTGAGTCATTGCATCAGTCCATCTCGTTGTTGATCTAAGACTCTACTAAGGATGATGTCTCTTGTCAGAGGTTTTTTTCCCATATGTAAATGTGTCAAAGGTACACAAGACTAAATAGTGTCATCTTTGCTTCCAATAATTTTGTCCTTACATCTTTCAACATTGACTTGTTTGTAAACCAGGCTCTCCATCATACTTTCAATATTCTTTACCAACACCACTCAAGCAACAGTCAAAGTGTCAACATTGATCCATTGTTACTTAGTCCTTGCTGCATTTCTTGTACATATGAGGTGATTGAAAATAACCTGGATTGAATAAGAGGTCTTGTCATCTGGTTTGCTCTTTAACACTTTAAATATATGCTCTGAGGCAGATTTGCCCATTGCCTGATTAATTGACTGCTGTTTCCAAGAATGCTGACCATGAAATCCAAATAAACTCAAATCCTTGGCAATATCAATTTGTTTTTCCTTTTATCCTGATGCTGCCTATTGTCCTAAGTATGACACATTTTGGCTTCCTTATTTTGAGTTGTTATGCACACTGAAGGCTACAGAGTTTGATGTCATTAGTGTTTCAAACATTCTTGGCTGTAAGCAAGCAATGTTGTTCCAGCTCTGTCTCTCAGGTTCCTAAGTAGTCTTCCTTCCATTCTGATGCCTCTTCTTCATATAGCCGAGGGTTTGGACTATATACTGAAGATATAGATAAATAAATAAATAACACTGGTGAAAATATTTCCTAATTTCAACCATGACGTATCTTCTCATTCTGCTCCAAAGACTGACTACCTGTCGGTCTGTGTGCAGATACCACAGGAACATGAGTAAGTGCTCTGGATAGCTCTTTCGAAGCTATCCTTGAGTTACTATGATCCACCCAATTGAATTCCTATCATAACCAATAAAACACAAGTAATCCTAATTTTGATATTCTCTACATTCAGCTGCAAATCATCTCACATCAACAATGGAATCCTTGCTTTAACTTTCTCTTCTGAATCCAACTTGAACTTCTGGCCCTTCTCTGTTGATTTATGGATGCATCCTTTTTGCTAATTATCTTCAGCAATTTTTTTAAAAATCATTTTATTGGGAGCTCTCACAATTCTTATCACAATCCGTACATAGGTCCATTGTGCCAAGCACATTGGTATATTTTTTGCCATCATCATTCTCAAAACATTTTCTTTCTACTTCAGCCATTGGTTGATCAGTTTCTCATTTTCCCCCACCTCTGCCTCACCCTCCCTCGCTTATGAACCCATGATAATTTATAAATTATTATTTTTTCATGTCTTACACTCTCTGATGTCCCCCTGTACCCACTTTTACCTAGTCCATCCCTCAGAGATGAGGTTATTCAGCAAAGTTTTACTTGAATATGATATTAGTGATATAGTTAGATAATTTATGCATTATGTTGGGTCATATTTCTTTGCACTAGACACAAACATGGATCTTATTTAGTGGCCAGTTGGATCTTTTCAAACTTCTTGTAGAATACTGAGTGCCTGCAATGCTGAATTGTTTTTTGGAATATTTCTATTGGAATTTCATAAAGTCATGACTTACCAATTTACTGTTGACTAATTTACTAATGCTTTTAGTGCAGCTTGTCCTATTCCCTTAAATAGCATTGATTTTGCTCCTGTGCAACCTCTCATACATGGATGAGTGCTAACCAGTCGCTTTGAGTACTGTACTTCTGTGTAATCCTTATATCTTCTTTTGATGCCTACTGTATCATTCTGATGACCATCCAACTGCAATTCCTCCAAAAAAGGTTGGTATCTTCACCTGGCTGCCCATGTCAGATTCAATATGGTTTACCATCACTGAAATTAAATATGCCAATTCTTCACCTATTTTTTTCTACTTAATTGCAGAGTTTTTACATGCATATGGGGCAATTTTAAAGACAATGACCTGCATCTGTTACACCACAGTTCTCAAAGTAATATGTTTGATTTTTAATGATTCAGAAAGTTCTTTTTTTATCTCATTCACACAATAAAATATGTGACTTAATTTCTTGACACCTGTTGTCATGGGCATTGATTGTGGATCCAAGAGAAAGAAATGCTGGCAACTACATACATTCTAATATGAATTTTTAGTAAAGTTTCTTTGCTTCCTCATTTGACACAGACCCTTCCCATCCCACGTGGTTGTGTCAGCTTGTTTATCTCACTGCCCCACTAGCTCCTTGTTTCATTAAGTAGAACTTGCAGATGAAGGGTGAGTGGGGCATTGTACAGTGGAAATTCTATAGTAGTTGAATACATATATATCTAATAATGCTGATTCACCCAATCTTCTTATATCACCATATGGCTGTTTTGTAGAGTGGTTTTATTTCTTTGAAATAAGTGAACTAACAAATATGTCATTGTGAGGCTATTGACATATGTCTTGCTTCTTTACTGGTTAAACTCATGAAACAGATTACAACGAAATGGCATTAAAGACAAGAGCCTGCAGCCTCAATACTGTTACTTTAACTTTCAGATACAGCCGCTCTCAATCTGAATCCATCTTTGTCTTGGACAGTGTGTTTCTTTTCTGGCCTAAAGAAATGCAAATGTCAACACTTTTCAACCAATAGCACCTTGGAAGTACCTCACTACTGTCAACACATATGAGAGTGGACCTGTCCCTTTGGCTTTCTACGGTTTGAGAGTAGACTTTATACGGAGTAGACAGTGTCATTTGTTTTCTGCAGATAAAATTGTGGTTTCAAACTCCTAAACTTTTGGTTAACAGTTGAAGCCACTAAACGATAGCCTGTTAGGATGAGTCCACTTACTGCCATTAAGCTGATTTGTACTTCTAAGGACCTTCCATAGTTTCGGAGAGTGTAACCCTTCCTCGGAACAGAGAACCTGGTGCTTCTCCTACAGAGTCTCTGCTAGGTCACTATCGCACATCCCACAGCTGCCTTTCCCACACTCATCGCACCCCCCCAACCAGGGCTACACAGAGGCAATAAAAGCAGCAAGTGCCCTCTATGTCTGAACGGCAAGTTTGTAAGCAGTTACCCTGTTTTATTTTTTTAACTTAGACTATGCTTTATAAAGTTGAGATGTTCAAGATACTTGGTGTAAAAATGTGAAGGTTTGGTGTCTTTGGTATTCAGTATTCTGGGGAAGTGTAAACCACAATCCAGGATAGCCATTCTTATATCCCTTTTATATTTCTTAACATATCCTGCTCTTGCTGCTTCAGAAATCCTAGTTTGTGATGGTGATCCAATGAAATGACATGGGGAATTTCCTTCAAAGCTAAAACTAGAAGCAGGATTTTAGAAAATATTTCACCACGTGTTTCTGAGCGAGATGAGCAATGCATAGACATTTTTGAAGTGATAGGCATTACCCAGAGATCCCGAATTTCAAATAGAAATAGTAAGTATATGATTTGGGGTTTTGAAAATATGCTTTTTTTTCTCCCTATAGTTAAGAACATTGTGGAGCATTTATTAGTTTCATATTGCAAAAGAAAAGTATTGTCATTTTGCTTCTTTGAAATAAGGTCTCTCTCTCTCTCATTCTCTCTCTGTATTCATCTCTATAGCTATCTCTGTAGATATGTGGATTGACACAGTGGCCAGAACAATTCGTTCAAACACAAACTGGGACTTAGCAATCAGTGTAAGGATGGTGCAGGACCTGCCTTTTTGTGCTGCCTTTTCTGCCTTTTCCGTGCCTAGTGTCTCGGTGAGTTAGCACCAACTCCACGCTGCTCTTAGGTAGGTGCTATCAAGTAAATTCATGTGTATGTGGCACATAGAATGGAAAACATGTGTTATAATTTCCCTAAATAAAAAACAGATGACTTGCTGGAGATAGTTCTACTACATGCCACATTCAGAATTATGTGTTCCTTATAATTCTTGTTTTAGTCCAAAGTTGTACACATTTGTACAATTTTCAGAGTACACCTACTTATGTATTTCATATTCTATAGTTTAAAATATAAAAAGCACATTAATTTTGTACAAGTGAATAAAAAGATATAAGGAGACTGTAAAAGGAACAAATTCAGGGAAAATATTGTCATTTGAGAATCTATTGTGGCATTTTTTAAATCATTGTATGAACTGACAGTTCCTTTGCTAATTAGAATAAGCAGCTATATAAAAATGAGAAACTTTAACGCTATTTTAGCAATTAATTTATAAAGGAATTGTAGTGTGGTAGTTTTTTTTTATTATGTTATGCTTATACTGAGAAAGATTTTTAAACCTAGGACTTCAATATAATACCCTTCATGACTCAATCGAATTCATAAAAGTTTATTGATGGTATAAGTCATTGACACTTTTAATAAAAGTAATTATATGAAAAGTTGAAATTCTCATATTAGAATGCCTAAGATGATTTAGCAGTTCTAATATTTATAGATAGACTCTAAGTGAATTTCATAGAAATAATTTTAGGCTACACCTTTATGGTAACCTGTATTCATTAATTTAAAGTTTGCTTTATGTTAGGTCATATTGCCTCATTTGTGTTTACATCCATTATGTATATTTCTAGGATAACCAGATAGGCTTAATGATATTAGCTAATTTGGCTCTCAACACAAAAATAAGCTGTAATATTTTTATTAAATTATTCTATCTTCAAAGACATTTTAATAGGACAGCTTTATATATAAATAATTGGTGTGTACATTAATATAATGCCACTGAATATCTGTGTGCACCATCCTGAGATACCATTAAAATATAAGTGCCATCATTAAAATATACTCCTCATTTACATGTGGTGACTGAAAACATAGGTTCTAGGATTGTTTGTCTATATTGAAATCCTGCTTTTTCTACTTTTTATGAAGCTGCTTTAAGACAAATCAGGTAATCTCTCTAAGACACCCCTTTACCCCTCCAAGTATGGATGATGATCAGGAGCCCTGAAGTTGTGATTACAGGGTTGGCTGGGAACCAAAAGATCCACCAACGGCTCCATGGGGGAAAAATGGGACTGTCGATTTTAATAAACAGTTACAGTCTCAGAAACTCCCCAGGGAGTCACAATGCCTCAGCATCAACCCAATGGCAGGGTGCTTATGGGCAATGATGTATAAGTAAATGAAACAAAGAATGAAAGACATGTCATTTGTTTGTGTTTCAATTGCTCAAAATTTAAAGCTGTAATTAAGCTTTCTAAGATCTCCTTTGGGTAGTGTCAGCTTAGTAAACCAAAACAGCCGAACTCACTGTCATCAGGTCAATTGGGTAGACAATATTTTCCACCACCCCAGCCAGAAATGAGATTCCCTTCCCCATTTCTGCTGGATTATGTCAGAGCTAGGTTATGTCCATGCCCAGCTGGAAGATAGGTCCCTCCCAGTAACTTGTGAGGAGGTCTAGAAAAGCCAGCCTCACCCCGCACAACAAGCCAGCCCTTCTCCCGTAAGTACCAGAGTTATTAGAATTGGGACCCTTGACTCTTGCTTCCATTGGTCATGAATGTAGTGCTGTCTCCTTATTCAAAGGCTAAGGTGGAAAGAGGAAGAGAAAGATAGGGAGCTAGTTTAAAAAACAATGTAAATAAAATAGAGGTTCACACAAGGTCATATGGAAATATTCAGGTTTGAATCCAGGAACACTCACAGGGCCTCAAACTGAAAATTGCCAACCAATTAGGTGCAATCACTAAAATGAATGTGGTTAGAATTAGGTTAAAATAACAGTTGAAAAATGAAAGCAGCCATGATAAATAAACAAACAAATATACTCAACATGCAAATAGAAAGAAGCTAGATACCAATAAACAAAACATAGAACACTACAGCAAGAAGTAGAAGCTATTAAGAAGAGTAAAATGGAAATACTAGGACTGGAAAAATGTATTAATTGTAATAAAAATATCTGTAAATGGAATCAATAGCAGAGTAGAAGGGAAAGAGGGAAGAGCAGTAGAAATTACCCTACCTTAGGGCAGTGAGAACAGAGATGGATGAAAAAGAGAAAGTATGAAATAGTCTCAGCAGCCTGTAGGATATTGTGGGAGGGTTCTCTAGAATGAGGATTCAGTTTGTGACTCTAGCAAGAGTAGCAATAGTTAGACTTCAAAAATTTCTCTTTCTACAATGTGTCATTTTGTATGTATTTCTATAAGAACCCCTGTGGGGAAGTAGATTAGTCACAGAGCTATTAACAATAGGTCACCAATTGGAAACCACCAGTCACTCTGTGGGAAAAAGGGGAGGCTCTTTGCCCCATTAAATATATATATATATATATATATATATATATATATATATATATATATATACCCCAGGGGCAATTCTGCTCTGTCCTTATAAGGCCCCTACAAGTCAGAATCAACTCCATGCCAGTGGATTGCAATAATACCTTTATCTGACAGTGCATTATTTTTTTTAGGCATAAATTGTGGTGGGTACGTGTCTCTACTAATGCTATCTTAGCACTTAGAGTTACAGGGCAAAGTAGGTGATCAATAAACACTTCTTAATGGGAGAAATCTAAATATGAATGTGGAAAGTAGCTGAGGAAAGTAGCTATGAACAAATAATAGGAATAGAGGCATAGGCGATTGTGAGAATGCCCCATGTTTGAAAGTTTATGGAATGCTTTACAGAGAGTAAAGGTGATATTTTTATGTTAATCTGGAACTTGAATTGCAAGTTGAGAACATCCCAATAGACAGTAGCGTGCAAAGAGAACAGTAATGACTTGACCTCTTTGAGAATGGAAAGAAGGTGAATATGACTGGAGGAAAATAAGCAGAGGGAATTGCGGTCTGAAACAAGCTTGACTCTGAGCTTGGAGAACATTCGAGGTTAAAGATTTTACACTGCCTCTAAAATGCAATTGGAATATTATAGATGGCATCTGTGGAGTGATACATATCCCGAAATGTCTAATTTTTTAGGAGTTCTGCCTCTCCTGAGTTTTTCTAATTCTTCACTGACATTTACAAGGAGCCGTGGAATTGCACTCTGGTGAGTCTCCTGAGTTACATCTAAATCCCTCCAACGTGGAGACAACACTCTCTCCGCACGGTTAATGTGATGAAGAACATGCCCCTGGATAGTGATGCCTTTTGCTTCCTGTTGGTTCAGAAACCTTAGAGTCTCAAATTGAGCAGGCACCAGTTTTAACATCTATATTAATAGAGCTGTTGTGATGCTTCTAGTAGAAGAATTTTTTTTCCCTTAAGAAACTAAATATTCTAATCTAGAAGAATGCAGGGATTTAGAAATCTTAAGTAAAAGTTGTGAAAGGAAGTTTATTCATGGTAGTAGTCAAAGGGGGGCCTCACTTTGACCTCTTGGTTCTCGACGCTCTGAATTAAAACCTTGGGGGATGGATTGTTATGTAATGGTTGTTCATTCAGATCATATCATATATCTAGTAGTCATGTCACCTAAGCTCCATATTTAGTATACTGGCTTAACTGCACTTGATAATGCTTGCATGGTATTGCAAGCACACTTTATTATTCAGGATGCTGTTTCCCTATTCCACAACACAGTTATTTTTAGGTGATGGTGTACATAAAAGGCCTGCTGACTCACTTCTCTTGCAGGGAAATGAGTTGCTGGTCAGAAGCAATACCATATAGATTATTATTTCTGCAGTGTGCTTAATTACTTAACATGGCCCATCTAGCTTCAGTCTTCCGTGATGTATTGTGAGCCCTAGCCTCTACATCTATGGTAATAATGTCTGCGAAAACAATCATTAACTTCTTGTTTTAAGCTGTTCCATTAGCAGGCAAACTGGCAACTGCCTGCCAAATTGAGGAAAGCGCCAGCCTGGTGGAGCTGAGAGCTGGACTATCTAAGACATCCAGAAGTGATCGAGTGATGTGTCTTTTACCTAATCTTTGACTTTGGGAGTTTAAAAGCAAAACCTTCCTCAAACCCAGGACAAAAGGCTGAGAGGCCATGTGTGTGACATTCTCTTCCTACCTGAGAATGTGCAGATTAGTGCAGAGTTTCCTGAGAAGAACACAAACCCGACACTTTCTATTGCTCTAAAGACTAGTAGCTAAAAATTGGCATAGCCTCTTGGTATGTATCTCAGTGTGCTACTTACACCCAACCAAGCAAGGGTGATGTTTCACTTTTGCAAATGCCACTTTTCTGTGGCTGTGCTGAGAAGCTTTGGCAAAGTTTACTGATTTGCTCTTGAATCTGGTCCTGGACTTGGTCCTGAATCTGACTTGCCTTCACCTTACCTCTCTACCTGGAGCTTGTTGTTGGACCTGATTCCCCATTTCCCACAGCCTTTTGAGTCAACAAAGCATATGCAGTGTGGGGAAGGAGAATGGCCGAGACACAGGTCTGAATGTTGCATGTGGGCCTTCTTAACCATGTGAGCACTTTCCTTAATGGGTTATGAGTTCTGTGGGATGCTGCAGTGGATTGTGGACCCCTCAGGCATGAAGGAATATACTAAAGGGATGGGAGATGGCCTCACGGATAGGGGAGTAGTACAGTATTTTGGAAAGTTCAGAAAATCAGACTTATTATTCTACCTCATTTGTTTCAATCTGGAATTAATCACATTAAAGGAAATTATCTGTGCAATTACAATGCATACATATTTTATTGATTTTTAAAATAATTTTATTGGCATAAACCCCATGTATCATACAATTTGATTGTTCAGTTACATTGAGAAGATTTGTGTATCATCACCATGACTAATTTAGGGATATTTCCTTTTAAGTTTTAAAGTTTTTATATTAGTTGCACTTTAATAAATACAACATATCATTCTATATTTCGATCACTTCAAGTACAATTGTACAATAAGTTTCTTATCATTGTTTTTCTACATAGACTCCTTTTACACATCTCCAAAATCACGGTACCCCACTCTCCCTAAAACCCTCATCCTGTTTGTTGTTCCTATAGATTCACCAATTCTAAGTTCCATTGTCTTCTCTTACTCATAATTGCTAGCTCCCCTCATCCCCGCTACCCTCCTATTCTCCCTGCCATGCTCCTGGGTAATTGCCAATCCATTTCCTACAGTTCTACCCATTCTGGATTTCTTTTATTTGGGGGTGGGAGGCAATTACTGCCCTCTGAAGGAGGTAGAAGGCCCAGCCTTGCTCCTGGAGGGCTGCTGCTGAATTTGAACCTGGATTTCATATTCAGAAATTTATGCAAATCATAAAGAGTGAGCAAGAAGACAAACACAACTAAACCACAATGACTAGACAAAACAAAAGAAGCAATCTATAGAAATTAAAAAATTGAAATGACTTTAAAGTGGGTAAAAATGAGGCTGTCATAATGAAGCATACTTTTTAACTTAATTACATCTGCAAACTATTTTATAGTATTTTCTGTCTCGTAGAAAGGTTACTCAGATCCTTTGAATGTCATCATAGTAGATTCAACCATAGGCTTAATCCACTTGGGGATCCTGCAAAATGATTTTTGGCTTCTACTGTCATTCATAGCTTTTTGCCAACTGAAAAATTACAATTTCAGTTCTGGAAATTGAGATGTTACTATTAGGATTCATAATGGTAGTTCTCACAGAAGATGAATCAGCAATGGAGAACAAGTTAAACCCAGTACAACAGTCTGCTCAGTGTTCTGAAATGACCACTTGATGTAGCATGCAGTAGTTATGGTGGCCCAATCACCCCATGAGAGGGATGTCCTTGTGACAGCCTCTCACTCCTTATCCTCATCACTATGGCCACTTTGTACTTATGGAAGCTGAACAAATCCCAATGTGTCTGAAAACAAGGCCTGTCTAGTGTCTACAGCACAGCTATTTCACGCACGGTGGACCAGGAATCCCCTCTGCAGCTGATAGTCTTACTTTAGAAGGTTTAACCTGTGGACTAGGGTCCCTTGAGTGGTGCACCTATTTAAGCCCTCAGTTACTAACCAAAAGTCTGGTGATTTTAATCCATCCTGACACCCCTGAGAAGAAAGAACCCATGATCCATTTCTGAAGGGACACGGCCATTGGAAATTCTAAGGAGCACAGGTCTATGATTTGAATGGACTCAAACGCATCTGGTTTGTTTTAACTTGTGTTTCAATATCACTTTATCCTGTCTCATTTCTAAGAGTTAAACCAGTGGTTCTCTGCAATGATTCTTATCTTGTATAATTCAGCCCTGTTCTTTCAAACCCTCTCACTGATTCATTAGACACTACCCATATGTTAATGTTCCCCTGTACTTTTTCCATAAACATATATTTCATGTCATGAGAACAGTCAGGTTTAATTGTGGAAGCTGTGTCCATTTAACAGTGCCTTTCATAAATACAGTTTAGAGTGATCTCAGTGTATTTATTCTCTACTAACTGGTCTTATCTTATTGTACAGAAACATCTATGAACTCCGTTAGGATATATTTTCTCTTTTTTTGACATGTTGCACTAAGAAATCCATATTTCAGCCATAAATTAAGTCTTCTGGCAGGAGCAACTGTGTGTAATGAAGGCCACATGTTCCTACCAGATGATTCTGGTAGGACATCATACACTTGTATGACTGACATCATACACTTCCTCTCTTTGATAGTGAATCGCTGCTTGCCAAAAGAGTCAAAACTTTCTCTTCTATTAAGTGGAATACTATCCAGTACATGTTTGTCTTATACATATAACTCACTTTTACTCCATTTATAAATTAAATTGTACAATTTATTCAATTATTTTTATTTTTACCTCAACTCATCTTCTATGTTCTACTATCCCCTACTACAGTTATTGGCCAGGATGCCTGTGAATCTGCTGAGTTGTCACAGTTTCTCTGACTTTCCTTCTTAAATTCTCTTGGATAGTTTGGGGAATTACCCATGAAGCATTTGGGAATATCTCAAATGCCTTTGTTATTTCAGATGATATTGCAGTTGGTGGATTAATTGTCACAAATGGAATGTGCGATTTGTATTGCCTCTTCTTGTCCAAGACGTTGATAATGGCCATTGACTTGAGTCCCCAGGGAGTGTTCTCCAAGGTACAATGGTCAAGTTACTGGATTTCCACTAATGCATTATTCTAGTATTTTTATTCCATGCAATTTATTTTTTAATATTTTTTATTTATAGGATCAAAAAATGATTGGATGTTCCCCTGAAAAAGTTCAAAAAATTTTTTGCTCTTCTGTAATTGTGGTAAACTACTGTTTTTACACAGAACTTTATCAGATTACTTTTGTAGTTTGGGCCAAGAATATGGAGGAGCAGTCTCCCTTAGGGATTTTCTGAGAGTATCCACTAAGTATTCACATTTTGTATTTAGATCCTCACTTACAATAGATTGCCCCTACATAGAGTGGGGAAGGGATTTTAGGGGGTTCAATTTCCAATGCAGTCTTCCCCAGCCCTGAGAGTAAAGTTTGGAAACAAGTCTCTGAATTCTAAAATCCATGTGGGAACTCTGAAAATAGATTTTGGTATTTTACTCTCACCCACAGTTTGCTGTAAAAGGGGTTAGACTAGAGAAGCAAATTCATAGTGACTCATATGTGTATAAGAGAGAGATTTATGAACAAGAGTAATTGAACATTGAGATAAAAATCTCAGCCCAATCCACATCAAGTCCATAAGTCCAATATTAGTCCATAGATCCGATACCAGTCTATAATGTCCCTAAACACATGCAATGGTGCTGAATGCAGGAAGATCACAGGTCAGTGGATGGGGAGTCTTGTGGATCCAGTGGCTTTGTAAGCATCTCAACACTGACAGAGCTCTCTATGTGTCTTCTCTGGCTCCACAGTTCTGGCTCCATCAGCCTCTCTCCATGTGTCTCCATCTGTCTTCTTTACAAGGATACCTCACAGGGAATAAGGAAAGAGAAAGAGAGAGACTCCCACCTCTAGGGAGGAATACAGGGGTTTCCAGAATCCTCAGAGAAGGCCATGCCCACACAGAAGTTTCACTGGCTATGACCTGATTGACAGTCTAGATGCTATCTCTTCACTCTGAATCCTCAAATTGACAGCCAGATTATGTAACTACCATGTAGTTGCTCAAATTTTAAATTCTAATTAAATCCTAATATGATGACATAGTGTATAAAGAGAAATCCAGGTTTCTTGGTTGTAAATGTGGACAGTTTATGGGCCAATATCCAACAAATTCTAACGTATATTTGCCTACATGATAAAAATGGAAATAACAGGCTGGGGAAGGGGCCAACATCCCACATCCACAGGGATAAATACAAGAAGGGAGGAAGAGGAAGAGTCCTGAACAATACTTGTGAGATTTTGTAGAAATGGCGGGATTTGTTTCTTGTTCTAGTGTTGTTAATGATACGGGCTCCTTATGTGCCCTTAATAGTTCAGTTTTTGTTTGTGGCAGCAATAGGGCTTTTACCCAGTTATCCAGCATTTGGACAGAGTTAT
>PVJH01044451.1:0-12986 GCA_004026705.1 Nesogale talazaci | reverse complement strand
GAAGACAGTGGCCAGGGAGGGTCTGAGAGCCTGACCTCGGGGGGCAGGAGGGCCAGGTCAGGCTCCCTAAGCAACTGCCCCTACAGGCAGGCCCAGGAAAGAGGAAGCGGAGGCCTTCTGGAGGGTTAAGGAAATGAAATCGGAAATTCCCCCACGGGAACTGGGGCCAACCATGAAATCTTGTGGGAACTTCGGGGAAATTTGAAAAGTCAACGACTTCCCTGCCTGTCCCCAGCGCCTGGGTGGCTGGCTACCTGTTACTCAGATCTGACTGTGGTCGTGCCCCCCCGCCGGCTTACCGCTTCCTGGCTGACCCATCAGGCCCGTTGTCCCGCCATCATGCCTGGCCACACGTAGTTCCCCCTCGTCTGGCTGGTCTGATGAGAACTTTCAGGGGGTGATGTCAGAGCCGTGGGGGGCTGCGATTATTATGTAACCAGTGTGCGGGCAACCCTCTCACACTGCGCGGGTGGTGGTGAAGGGTCTCTTCCAAGCAACCCTTCCTGGAGGCGTGGAAGCCTGCCAGACAGGGGACCCCTACCCAGCATGAAAGGGGGGTGGGGAGGCAGAGTTGAGGAGGGCAGAGGAGAGGTTTGGTCACCTGCCCCTTCTGCGTGCCGTGGGCTCAGGTAGGTGCTACTGAGGGCGAGAGGGATGGTCTTCCCTGGGTTGCTCTTGCCCATCTGAGTCCTGCTGGCCTCTCCACACCCAGCCTGCCTCTCCATCTGCTCCTTGCCCCCTCTGAGTGGTTCGAGGGCCAATTCCCATATCCTGCGGCCTGCCCCGGGGGCGGGGGGAGGGGAGATGATTGCTGCCCACCAGAAAGAGGTGGACATTGGAGGGGCGGGGGAAGGCCGGCAGGACAGGCTTCCCCCACCGTTCTCCTTCGATCGGGGGATGGCAGACTCATAAAATCACTCCAAAGGTCCCCTGGAGTTCAGGAGTTAAAGGTCGCCAACCAAGACGTGAAGGAGTGGGCTTTGGGCATGGCAGCCACTGGGGCAAGGAAGGGGGTGACCTCGCTGCGAAAGTCAGGCAGTGGGGTGAAAGACCGGTGTCCTGGCTAAAGAGACCGAGGCATTGGAGGCTCCTCTGCGGAAGAGGAGCCCCAAGCCGGGACCTGGAACAGCCCTGGCAGGAGCCAGGTTTGAGAGGAGCAGGGTCTGGTTGGTGGGCAGGAGGCAGGCCGGCCGGCTGGATTTGCGCCAGGAGAAGGGCCTAGAGGGTGGGAGGCATGGCCCTGGGGAATGGGGCAGGGCATGTTCCCCATGGGGTCCTCTGTGTGTGACTTGGTGGCCCTGGCAGGTTCTCCCTCCCCCGCAGCAGAGGGGAACAGGAAAGAGAGAGGTCTGGTGGGCCCAATGAGCGTCTCGTCTCGGTGGCCATCCTACTGGAGTGGCTGGAAGACTCTCCATTGACTAACCTCAAGGGGACTCCCAGCTCCTGGGACAGACTGCTCCTCCTCTCATTCTCTGCATCCACCCCTCAGAGGACGGATTGCGCTGTTCTGTGTGTCCCGTGCAGCTGACTCTCCCTGTGGCCCAGCCGCCTGCTGGGTGGGGCCTTTCCCAGGCCCTGATGCTAGCCCGTGAAGGCATTCACCCCTGTCCTGTGAACACAGGCTCTGAGGACTCCCCGCCTCATCTCTCCCTCCTCCCAGGAACACCCCCCCTGATGTCGCCTCTCCCGGCCCTGCAAAGAGCAAGCAGGCAGAAGGCATGTTCCTGTTGTGTCCCCCCCCCCCCCATCTCTAACAGTGAGGCTTGAAGCCAGGGGTCCTCACACTTTGTACATAGGAGGCCAGTTCACTGTCCCTCAGACCGTGGGAGGGCCGGACTATGGTTAAAAAATAGACTATGAATAAATTCCCTGCGGGCCCCAGGATGAGTCGGCTGCTAAGCAGGTCAGCGGCATCAAAAACACCTGGGGGGCCGGATAAATGTCCTCCGAGGGCCGCATGTGGCCCGCGGGCCGTTGTTTGAGGACGCCTGCCCTAAGTCCTCTTGGAGAAACCCCCGGCCTTGGAGTCGATTCTGACCCAGCCAGCCGGCGGCACAGGGTAGAGCCGCCCCTGTGGCGTTTCGGAGGCGCTGCGTCTTGGTAGGGAGCAGACAGCCTCATCGCTGTCCCGTGGAGTGGCAGGTGGTCTCGAACTGTTGGCCCTGTGGCGAGCTGCTCCGCTCGCAGCCCACAGCACCGCCAGGGCTCCTGAGGCACCTCGGATGCCTCCTCCCCTAAGCCGAAGACATCTGAGGGTCTATTCCTGAGGCGGGGCCTTTGTCATTTCGGTCGCAGGCAACTTGAGCTTCCCACCTGGCAGGAGGACCCTGGACAGCTGGGCGTTTCTTCCAGACTCAGCCTGCCTCCTCTGCTCTCACCCCCAGGCCCTCGACGCACGGAGAACATTCTAGAACAAACAAAATGTGCGAATTCACGCGCGCCCTTCGCTCCCGTGTGCTGCCGGAACAAGTGTCACAAGGGGGGAACTGACAAACATAACTGTATTTCCCCGCCGTTAAGGAAGTAACCATGGCCAGGGCAACAGCTCCAGGGGGAGGCTGGGGAGGAAGGACGGGGCCTCCTCTCAGCTTGGGCAGCTTGCTTCCTCTGGCCACCTTCAGGAGATGGGAGCTTCATCTCTGCCCTCTCCCTGCCGCCTGTTTCTGCACCCTGAGCCGGGCAAGCTGACTGGCCGCCGGAAAGACGCTGCCCGAATACGAACAGCTCACTGTCTGATCGCTGCCCAGTCCCTGCCACCCTGTAGGACAGGTCGGACTGCCCCTCCGGACTCCCGAGACGGGAACACTTTTCTCAGAAAGCCTCGTCTTTCTCCCACGGAGCGGCTGGTGGTTTCAAACAACTGACCTTGCAGGGAGCTGCCCAGGACGTGACCACTACACACACACACACACACACACACACACACACACACACACACACACACACATGCTCCCATTCATAGGACAAACGGAACCCAGTTCCCCAGCGGCATCCTATCCACAGGCCAAGGAAGGGCTATGAATGACCCCACTGGACAGAGTCGAACTGCCCTCTGGGGTTCCCCAGACTGTCACTCTTCCGGGGGGGGGCGGCTGGAAAGCTCCAGGGTCCCTCGCAGGGAACCCCCCCTGCCCCATGTGACGCACAGTGGCTCCAGACTGATACCGTCCACACACGTGGGGTGCGGGGTGGAAGGCGGGGTAGGGGGGACGGGACACAGTTCAACCCATGACAGCATCCTGGTGGACTCTTCCATCGTCACCAGAGAGAGAGGACGGGCGGGTGCATGCGGGGCACGAACGGACGGGCCTTGAAGAGACTGTTGGCTCAGCACGTCGGCCGGAGGAGGACAGATACTGCCCGGTCTCCCACAGAGGGGAGAAGCGGAGAAATGGAGGTCAGAGAATATTACGGGGTGACCAGGAAGGGAGGGGAGGGGCGGGGAGAATTGTGTTGGTGGGAGCCGGTGAGTCTAAGTTCATGGCGATGGGTCCTTTGGGATGAGGGTGGAGACAGAGGAGGGGCCATCTGCAAGACGTCACCTGTGCCCCTGGCTGGCTAAGAGATCTGTGTGCCCTCACCTGCCTTTCGGGCTCCGGGGTTTTCAGGATCCTGGAGAAGCCAAGCAACCCGTGACGCCTGCCCCCGGGTGTGCCCGGCAAGAGACCGAGCCGGAGACATGGCTCACCGGGTGGCAGACGTGGGTTCAGGTCCGTCCAGGTCAAGTCCTTGGCTTCTCCTGACTCCCGCCGCCGCCCCTGGGGGGCGCAGGGACTGACACACAGGAAGCAGAGAGACGACGCCACCGTAAGACCCCAGGTTGTGGTGGAGGCTGAGCGGAATGGATCCAAGGTTGGGGGGGGGGCGGGCCCCACGGGTGCCTCCGAGGATCGGCGGGCACCGTTGCAGGAGGCAGGTCCACCAGCAGGGTCCAGCTCCAGCCGTGGATGTGAGCTCGCTCCGAGAGCCGGCCAGACGCCCCCTCCAAGCCCATCAAAGCTGTGACCCGAGGGAGGGGCCGGTCCGTCCTTGGCGCCCCTCTGCCGGCCTTCCCGATGACAGGGAGACCCGGGAGAATCGATGCGTGCGGATGGCGGCACGGCAGGAGAGGGACAGAACCATGGACAGCCAAAAGGACAAACCCGTCTGTCTTGGAAGAAGTCTGGTCCGGAGGCTCCTCCATAGAGGCAAAGATGGAGAGACTTGGTCTCATGTCCTCTGGACGTGTCCCTGGAGAAGGACACGATGCTTGGTAAAAGGTGGGAGGGGGGGAAAAAGCAGCAAACAAGAGGAAGCCCTTGACCGGATGGACAGACCCAGTAGCTGCAGCCGTGGCCCCAGCCACCATTGCCAGGCTGGCGCGGGACGGACAGTGCTTCTCTAGAGGAACTGATCCCCCAGAACCTGACGACGGCTCCTGGACTGTCTTCCAGAAGATTCCCTCCTGGATCTGAGGGCACCTCGCGCAGGCCACGGGGAGAATCCTGGGCCCCCTGCGTCGTCAACATCAGCGCTCACCCGCTCTCCTGGGTCACCCCATTGTGACTTCCAACTCACGGTGCAATAGGCCCAGGCCACCCCCGCCAGCGTGGGTTGAGCCCACCTTTACAGCCCCTGCCCCATCCCTGTCCTGGAGGGGAGGGGCTTTCTCTTTACCAAGCACAGTGTCCTTCTCCGGGATGCTGGCCAAGAGTCAGCATTGACTGGAGGGGGAGGGGTTAACGCAGTGGGTTCTGGGGCCCTTTGCCCTTGCTGGTCCTTTTGTTGGCTGTGGTCTCCCTTCCCGGGCGCCCCGCCCTGGCTCCATTCAGGACTGTCCTTTGGTCCCTTGTCAATGGGCGAGGGAGGCCGTGCAGCCCACAGAGACGGGAGTGGACTTGCACGCGGACAAACACTGTGGTAATGTGAGCGGTGCTGGTGCTCTCCTTCCTCCCTCCCTCCCTCCCCCAGGGGAGCGTGAGTCATTCCTAGCCTGTCCAGAGCTCAGCCCCCCACCCCCTTTCTGCTAGTATCTGCTGTTCCCTTGCCATTCTTTCCATCAGACGGTTTTGTAAAGCCCAGACTCTGTGTGTGTGTGTGTGTGTGTGTGTGTGTATGTCAGCCCCGAGCTCTCCTCAAAAGAGAACATTCAGGCTCCAGGACACACAAGGACACACACGGTCACCTGGGCCACAGCCAGCCGGTGACCAGGAGCCTCGAGGGGCCCAGGCTAAAGGTCCAGGCAGCCAAAGGGTTTGTCTCCTTGGTGCCCTCTGCGGGGTCCGCCCCGGAGATGGGCTCTCTGGGTGGGTCCCGAGAAGGGCCAGGGGGCGCAGGGTCTTGAATGAGGGACTTGTTCCCAGGCCCGCATGAGGCCGAGACCATCCCCGAGGCCCTGGCCGTGGTCACGTCTCCCCGGAGCCTGATGTGCTGCTGCTGGGAAAACCCAGCCCCGTAGCTCTGAAAACCAGCGACTGTTCCCAAGCTATTTATAAATGACACCCGGGCGGCATCCCAGGGGTGGGCGCTTGACCATCCCCGAGGGAGAGCTCTGTGGTCTGAAAGGGGGTGGGGGCTCCCCTCTCAGTCCAGAGACGGCCCGTTCCCCGGGGGCCAGGAGAACGCCTTTGTCCGTCTCTGGGGCTGGCCGCCAAGGGCCCGGTAACTTCCTGGCCACCTAATGCCCCCCACGGTGGCTGCCCTGGCTTTCCTTCACGTCTCAGGAGCAGGGGGGCTTCCGTGGGAACATGCTCTAGTGTGGAGGAACCCCTCATTTCACTTTTGCTTTCTGCTTCTTTCACTTTCCCTCTGCCTGCCTGGGACCAGGGCAAGAGGCCGAGAGGGAGTTTCAGAGTCTGTCTTTGATCTCAGAGTCAACATCCTCATTTCCAGACTCTCACACCCACCCACCACACCGCTGCCAGCCAGCCTGGCTCTCTGCAGGAACGGGTCTCTCTCCATCCCCTCCCCCCTTTCCAGAGCCGCCTCACGTGTCCCTCCCTGAATGTTAATGACCTTGGCTGCTCACTGGCATTCCGGGCTTCCCGAGGTACCTCGCCAGAAAGGCCTGGCGATCCCCTGGTGGGAAAATGGCCACGGGAAGAAGCCCTGTGGCCCCCAGGAGGCCTAGTGGCTCCTCGTTAGGCCCTGACCCACAAGGTCAGGGGTTCGAAGCCACCAGCCACGACGAGGGAGGAGGATGGGGCTGCCTCCTCTCTCAGAAAGTCCAGTCCTGGAGACTCAGGTCAGCCCCACGGTGCCCTGGGGGGGGGGGGGGGTCATCACGGGGAGCCGGCACCATTTAGCCACAGGGGAGTTTTTCAGATTCCCGTGTTTCAGACACTGGCGGGGTCACCCTGGATCGGGCCATTTTGGTGGTTTTGCCTCTTCCAAGAAGTGTCCACCAGGCCCCAAAGATGACTCAAAAAAGGGGGGGGGAGGGTTTCCCCCTCCAAATATGGCAAAAGAATTGGGTAAGGAAGAGTCAAAGGACATGGGCCGTTCCCCGGGGGCTGGGGCCGGGGCTGGGCCTGGGGGCCGGCTCACACTTTCCACTGAGGAAGTTGGACTGCTGCGTCGGCCCTCGCCGTCATCCTGGGATTCAGGGCCGGAGGCCCGCCCGCCCACGGGGTGCTGGGTCTGCGTGGGAGGAGGAAGGGGCTGTGGAACTCGAGGTCGGAGCGAGCGATTGTCCTTGCTGTGTCGTCGTGGCTTGTCTTCCTTGTGTGTGTGTGTGTGTGTGTGTGTAGAAAGAGCTTTATATTGGGCTGAGCCCCGGTGGTGTAGTGGTTGAGAGCGGGACTGCGGCCCACTGGCTTGGCGGTTCAAATCCAGCAGCAGCTCTCCAGGAGCAAGGCTGGGCCTCCCCCTCCCACCAGAGGGCAGTGATGCCCCCCCCTCCAAAAAAAAAGAAAAGAAAGAGCTTTATATCAAAGAGTAATTGTACTTAAGGAAATATCTCAGCCAACATTAGCCCATATGTCTGATACCAATCTACAAAGTCCCCTTCAGACGCAGGCAACGCATGCAATGATGCCGGGTGCAGGAAGACCGCAGGCCAGTGGGTGGAAGGTCTGGCGGATCCAGTGGCAGGGGAAGCATCTCAGCGCTGACGTGGGTCTCCCTGTGGCTCCTCCAGGTTCAGGGCTGTCACCAGGAATGCCTTGCAGGGACAGAGTGTGCCGCACCTCCAAGGCCACGCCCACACAGAGGCCTCATTGGTTGTGACCTGACGGGCAGGAGATGATGTAACGGCCACCCCGTCCAATCCCTTTGGAGGGCCACCCGCACCTCATTTCCCTTGTGGCTGGCAGGTGCATCGAGTGGGTCCCGGCCACGGTCGGTGCCCATCGTGTCATTGAGGGACTTCTTCTCTCACTGCCCCTCTGCGTGACCCATCAGATGCCCTGCAGGGCCGGTCTCCTGACCACACGTCCAGGGTACGCAGGGCGGAGTCTCGCCATCTTTGCCTCGAAGGCACCTTCTGGCTGTGCCTGCTTCGTCTCCCATGCCGAGTGAAAGTTCTTCCGACCGCAACCCTGATGTGTTGCTGTCATCGCAGCTTGAGGGGCCCGCGGAGCCTGCACCTTGCTGTCTGCCTGACCATGGTCACAGGGACAAGAACGAAGGTCAGCCGACTCCAGATGGGCTTTCCTGTTTGACTGTGTGACGGGCATCATTCATTCAATGTATCAAGAACTGTACAGTCATCACCACAACCAGTGTGAGAACGCTTTCTCTAACACCCCCTCCCCCTCCACCAACCACCACCATGGTTAAATCACTTTTTGGGAGGGGGCATCGCTGCCCTCTGGTAGTCATGGGTGCCACCCAGCCTTGCTCCTGGAGAGCCGATGCTGGAATTGAACCGACAAGCCCACGGCCCTCAGTCCCGCACTCAACTACTTACGCCACCGGGGCTCAGCTCAAATCACTTTTAAAAGGAGTGGTGCTGGGCTGAGCCCCGGTTACGTAGTGGTTGTGCGCGGGACTGCAGCTCACTGGGACGGAGGTTCCATTCCAGCAGTGGGGCTGGGCCTCCTGCTCCCACCACCGGAGAGCAGTGATGCCCCAAAAACCCAAAAAAAAATTATAAAAGGACTGGTGCCATCACTACCCAGGCTAGTGCCCTGACTCCCAGCCCTTTACCCTCCCTGCCTCCCTCCCCATCACCTCTTCTGTTGTAGCAGTCATGTACTCTGGTGTGAATTTCAGGAACGGGAGCATAGGGGTGGAGTCTAGCCTGTCAATTTGGAGCTAGCCAATGAGATCTCTGTGTGGGCGTGGCTTTCTCCTCTAAGAATTCTGGGAAATCTTGTGATATTTCCTCTTGGAGGTGAGAGAATTGGTTCAGTCCCTTGGAGACGCTCTACTGACAAGACACAAGGCTGACTCCCTGTGAGACATCCCGGAGGAGAAGCTGCATGGGCTTTCCCTGATGGAACCAGACCTCTGAAGCCGGAAAAGCCATGTAGAGACTCCTGTCAGTGCTAAGATGCTTGACAAGCCACAGAGAGGCCCTGCCAGTGCTGAGATGCTTCTACCACCACTGGATACACAAGACTCTGCACCCACTGGCCTGTGGTTGTCCTGACGTCATTGCACGTGCTTCATGAGCCTGAAGAGGACTTATGGATTGGTATCTGTGGAGTTCATGTGCATATGTCAATTTCATGATTGGGATGTAGGGGTGGAGTCCAGCCTGTCAATCTGGAGATAGCCATTGAGTAGCCAATGAGGCCTCTGTGTGGGCATGGCTTTCTCCTGAGAATTCTGGGAAGTCTCACGGTATTTCCCAATTGGAGAAGAGAGACCATTTTTCCCAGTTGTTGGGAGTCACTCAACTGACAAGACAAGATGGCAGTGTCTGAGGAACTGGAAGAGCCGGAGGAGAAGCCTCACGACTTTACCCTGATGAAACCAGACCTCTGAAGCTGGAAAAGCCACAGAGAGACCCCTGCCAGCACTGAGATGTTTTTATCACCAATGGATACTGCTGATGGACCCTGAGCCCTGGAAACGAGGAGACATGAGGGGACCCTTGCCAACTCCGGGACTCTGCACCCACTGGCCTGTGACTTTGTGAGTCAGAAGGAGACTTTATAGACTGGTATCAGACATATGGGCTGATATCAGACTTATGACTTTGAACTGGACTGGGTGGGGATGCTTTCTTAATGTTCCATTCCTCTTGTTTTTGTTTTTTGTTTTTTGGGGCATCACTGCCTTCTGGGAGTAGGAGGGCCAGCCTTTGCTCCTGTGGAGCTGGAATTGAACCTCCATCCCAGTGGGCCACAGTCCTGCCCATAACCTCTACGCCACCGGGGCTCAGCCCTCATTCTTCTTGTATATAAACCTTTCCTTTATATCCTTATGCGTGTCTAGGAATTTGTTTCTCTAGTCTACCCGGACTCACACAGTATCGGACATAGGGGCTAATATTGGACTTATGGACTGGGACTGGGTTGGGATGCTTTCTCAATGTTCCATTCCTTTTGTCTATAAATCCCTTCCTTATATGCATATGCGCTTATGAATTCTTTTCTCTAGTCTCCCCGGCCTCGGTCCTTATCTCTGCGCCCCTACATCTTCATGTTTCTCACCCTGGGACCCCCAACAGAAACAATGAAAATCCGAAACAGAATGGTGTCGAGGCCAAGATAATAATAACAATGCAAAGGTCAAAATATAAATGGGGGGTTCTGAAAGAAAAGCCCACCGGGGATACGTAACAAGCCAGGGAAGACAGGTCTGTCAAGCTGCGGCAGCTTCAACCCCCTCATGGGTATGCAAAAGGTGGACGTGAACTAAGGAAGTCCCCCGAAGAAGAGATGCCTTTGAATTCCCGTGTGGGTGAGACGAAACAAAAACTCCCGGGCCCACCAGAAGGACGGACGGACGGACGGACAGACAGACAAGCCCGGCTTGGAGACATGACAGTCAGAAGGCCCCTTAGAAGCGAGGACGGTGAGACTCCATCACATCTTTGGCCGTGTTCTCCCAGGAAAAGGACATCCTGTGTGGTCAAGCAGAGGGGTCCACTCGAGGTGACAGAGGGACACGGTGGTAGCAACCTTGAGACCCAGCGTGTGGACAGTGGTGAGGGGGCCCAGCAGCAGGCGCGTACTTCATTCCCTGGTTTGACAGCACTCAACAACACGTCCCCTGCAGGCATCATCTGGGGGGCCACGGGGCGGGTTGGGAGGACTGTGTCTCACAGACGCATGCATGGGGGTAGGTCTGCGCACGGCCTTTTCTCTGGCTGCCTGACCTTCACTATGACCTCTCCCCCTGGATGCCCCACATGTGGGCGCTGGATAGGGATGCTGCCCCCAACTGTGGTCACACCGGTCCACCACGGTTCAGGGCAGACCCCCTCTTCAATGAGCCCTGCCATGTGCACCCAGCACCTCGCTAGAGGCCAGACATCATTCCACCGGGCCCCTCCATGGACAGAACGCTGCCCTGTTCTGGGGACAGACGAAATCCTCCAGCCGTGCTGGCGGTCTCTGCCATGGCTGAGCGGGCCCCTCCCTCTCTCCCTCCCTCCCCCCCAGTGGACCCTGCAGGAACATTCCAGGGACCGGCAAGTCCCCCTCTCTGCTCTGAAAGTGCAGACAAGGAAATGCCAGGGCCGAGCACCCTTGTCCACTGTGGCAGACGTGCTTATGTCAATTTCATGACTGAGATGTGGGGGGTGGAGTCTAGCCTTTCAATCTGGAGACAGCCATTGAGTAGTCAATGAGGCCTCCGTGTGGGCTTGGCTTTCTCCTGAGACTTCTGGGATATCTCACGACATTTCCCTCATGGAGATGAGAAGCTATCTGCCCAGATATTGGGAGTCAGTCTCTAAGATAACAAACGATGGACAAGACAAGATGGCAGCGTCCGAGGAGCTGAAGGAGCCAGAGGAGAAGCCACACGGCCTTACCCTGATGGAGCCAGACCTCTGAAGCTGGGGAAGCCACGTGGAGACCCCTGCCAGCGCTGAGTTGCTTCTGCCACCACTGGATGCTGTTGATGGGCCCTGAGCCCTGGAAGTGAGGAGCCATGGGGAGACCCCAGCCAGTGCCGGGACTCTGTGCCCACTGTGCTGTGACTTTGTGAGTTGGAAGGAGACTTTACAGACTGGTATCAGGCATATGGGCTAATGTCAGACTTATGACCTTGAACTGGACTGGGCTGGGATGCTTTCTCAGTGTCCCATTCTTCTTGTCTATAAACCATATCCTTATATCCATATGCATGTCTATGAATTTGTTTCTTTAGTCTACCCGGACTGGACTAACATATCCAGCCAAGACGAATATCTGCTTTGAGAGGCAGCTGTTAGGGCTTCTCCGAGGGCAGAGACAGGATGGGTCAAGCCACCTCCCATTCATCCTCTCTAGCTCCAAAACCTCTCTCCAAAACCTTCTCTGGCCTTTTGGCTGTCGTGAGTGAGAACTTGCAGTGCTGTGTCCACTTGTGGCAAGGTTTTCATCACTGCCTGCTTAGTTTGCCAAGGCCTTCAGTGCATCCTGACTCCCTCCTTCAATCCACCTGGCCTCTTTTTTTTTTTTTTTTTGGTGGTGGGGGGGCGGGCATCACTGCTCTCTGGCGGTGGGAGTAGGAGGCCCAGCCCCACTGCTGGAATTGCACCTCCGTCCCAGTCCACCCTGCCCCTTGAAGCGGTTAGATGCTCACCAGTTCCTCTGGGTACAGTGGCTTCATGTTTCCATCATCTTTTTCTTCTCCCGTTTTCTCATGTTTATTAGCCATATGCATCTTCTCCCTAGTGAAGCTTCTTTTCAATTCTTTTTCCTCACTTCTTCAAAGGGTTAACTGTTTTCCTCTTTTTGCAGGCAAGGAGGATGTTGCAGATTTTTGTAATAAGCCCCTTGTCTAAAATAAGCCCCTTGCTAAATATCCTCTCCCAGTCCACCCACTTGGTAAAGTCTTTTGACGAGCACACAGGTGTTTTATCCTTAGTATATCCCATTTGTCAATTTCAGGTCCCCCTGTGTGTCTTCCTTTCTCATCTCTGGGCCAAGGTTCTTAAGTTTGTCCCAATTTCATTCATCATCTTTTGAGACTTCCAGCATTATTCAACATTTTTCCCACAGACTCCGTCCAGACTGTAATCCTGGCTTCTTGGTTCTCCTCCTCCTCCTCCTCTTTTTCCTTCAGAAATGCTGTGTGTGCAACCCTTTTTCTTTTCCCCCTCCAGATATCTGCACACTGTGTCTCAATATTTGACTCTGTCTTCTCAAATTACTCTTGGGAATCTCTGTCCAGCCCTTTTAGTTCATCCTTGCCCCCCACCCCTTTTTTTAAGAAACTGTTGGACTTTCTAAGGTGGTCTTGCCATTTGAAAACAGAACAGCTTTAGGATGAATTAGGTGAAGGGTCACAGGACAGGTCACTGGTTTCACTTTCCAGGATTCATACAGGATGTGCTTCATTTCCTTGACGCCGACACCCTCAGTGTCATGCCACGTATCCCACCTCCTGCCAGCGCGTCTCATCCACCGTCCCTTCCATTCCCTTCAGCTACTCTGGCGTCCCAAGCTCAAGAGACTCTCCCGACACCCGTGTGCCCCGTGCTCCTCACCACCCGTCGTTCTCCTCTTGCGTCTCGTCTTGATCACACCACTCCCGGTCCTTCATGTCGAAGGCCTCAGATCTGATCTCGAACTGGCCTGGAAGTTCCGGGGGCAGACGCTCAGCGCTGTTTTGGACCTCACAGACATATTTACTTCTCTTCAGCTTCAACCTGAACGTGCCCGAGAGCCATGGAGACTCTGTTCCACTGTGCCCCGTTGGTCTTGGTTGGGTGGACGTGATGGGGCCTCTGCCCCTCGCCCAGCGCATGCCGTCCATTCGATTCCTGTGAGTGTCATCCGAGGAGGTCCAGGCGGACGGTCACTGTTTATGCTGCTTCACAGCAGTATCTGCCTCACACGGGCCGGCACAAGCAACTTCAGACTCGAGAAAAGAATCATATACGGGCCGAGCCCCGGTGGCGT
>PVJH01044450.1:0-14732 GCA_004026705.1 Nesogale talazaci | reverse complement strand
CTAAAATTATATTATTATTAATGAGGGGGAGTACAGATTGGGGACCCAAAGCCCATCAATAGGTGAGGTGACATCCTCTTGCAGAGGGGTTACAAGGAGGAGATGAGCCAGTTAAGACACAGGGTAGTAGCAATGAAATATGCAACCTTCCTCTAGTTCCCATGCTGCCTCCCACCCACTATCATGACCCCAATTCTACCATATAAATCCAGCTAGACCAGGAGATGTACAGTGAATTTGGAAACATGGGAAACTTTGGATAGATGATCCAGCAAGACTAGTAATAGGAGTGTTAATACCAGGAGGGTGGAGGGCTGGAGGAATAGAAAGGGAGAACCAACTTCAGACATCTACACATAGCCTCCTTTCTGGGACACGGACAACAGGGAAGCGAACTGGGACACATTGTACAGTGTACAGTATGAAAAAAATAACAATTTGTAAATTACTAAGGTATCAAGGGGAAGGAGGGGAGGAAGGGTAATATAGGGAGCTGATACTGGGGGCCCAGAGGGAGGGAAGATGTTTTAAGAGTGATGATGGCAATGGGTGTGTAAATGTGGCCTGTATACAAATGATGTTGGTATGGATTGTGATGGGAGTTGTATGGGCCTCCAAGAAAATGATTCATTAAAAAAAAGGAGGGGGAGGGGAAAGGAGAGCTTTTTTATTTTTATTTTTTTTAAAGAGGCTCAAGTACCAAGGGCTCAAGTAGAAAAAGTTTGGAAATGTATGTGGCAGCATGTGTGCAAATGTGCTTGACACAAATGAGATCCTGAATGTTGTAGTAGCTGTAAGGGTCCCCAATAAAATTACTTTAAAAAAAAAATCAGTGCTCTCGAGCTTCTGTTAAGGGCAACAGAGGATTGGAGGGACGATTCACGGACATGGTCATTAAAATGAAAATATCCATGTCATTGAGCTCCGGATATATGTCCGTGATAGAAGTGGCACTTTACTGTTACCTGCGTACTTGCCACAGAACAAACGAAGCCGTGGAGGCAAGTCCCCAGGGTCTACGACAGACTCCTACGACCTCTTCTTCTTTCAGACTTTGAGGATTTGACTCATTTCCTCCTCCAAATGAGATAGAGTGAGTCGACTGTACCATATTTGATCCTCTGTGACCCTGTGACCCCTCGGATTCACTTGCAGGCATATAGGTGGAAACAGCAGACAGAAGACCCAGCAGGCCACTCAGCATCAGGGTGACCGGGGGAAGAAGCAAGGAGCCAACAGCAGAGGACCACTGACCAGATTGCATCCTTGACTGGAAGGACCACAGCCCATGGATCTGATTCCTCTCCTAATGACTACACTAGAAGGTATACCTCAAAAGCATATCTTATGTGGCTGAGCCCCGGTGGTGCAGTGGTTGTATGCGGGATTGCGGCCCACTGGGTTGCTGGTTCAAATCCAAGAGCAGATGTCCAGGAGCAAAGCTGGGCCTCCTACTCCCACCAGAGGACAGTGATGCCCAAAGAAAACCCTCCCCCCCCCAAAGAAAAGAATATCTTCCCTGAACTCTGAAGAAGGCCCCTGCCCTCACCTGAGGAGACAGATTGGGCATCGTCCTTATGTGCCGGGGCTGCATTCTGACGCAGGACTCAAGGGGTAATCACCGCTCATACAATGAATGCCCATTCCTCAGAGTGCTAGAACCAAAGGATATATCAGGGAAAAGTCACTTCCAGGAAAAAAAAAAATGCTGCCCAGTGCGATCCCTCTAGCAACACAAGCAAACTTTTCCATGGTCCCCGAGTCTTCATTCTATGCTCAGCCTGCAGTCCGCGACTTTGAACAAACAGGTGATATCCCAGGAGGAAACATCGACCTCACCAGAGGTGCTGACCTTGCATTAGTTTTATTTCTGATCATCTCCCTTTATAGAGGGTTGCGATCTGCCCATTGGGTTTGATTTTCCACCATAAGGCTCATTATCCTGACTGGCTGGGACTCTGGGCTCCTTATCACCCCAGTGGTCTCAACTCATAAATTTCAAGGTGCTATTAACACGGCCAGACAGATTTTTAAGACTCCTGTAGGCAGGCATACAATTAACCTTCTCCTGTCAGGTGGAAAATCAGCTCAATAGTCATTCAGTTCATGTCCAAACCTCTTTATGTTAAGGAAGGCTTAGAAGGTTACTCAAGGCTGAGAAATAGAACCTCTCTGGGGCGGGGGAGGGCTCTCAAATGTGAGGGGAGGCCAGTCCTGGATGAAAAGGGTCACACGCATGCCACATGTGTGTATGGGGTGTAAGGTAATCGTCAAGGCCACAGGTTGCTCTTTGAACCCAAATAATTTTATTGGAGCTGTTGGGTAACTAAGTCCTTTAAGATTTGAGCCCATATGTCTCTTACCAGTCTGATCATTCATTAATGAGCATGGATGGTGTAGTGAGTTATGCCTTAGGGCGCTCACCACGAGGTCAGAAGTTTGAAACCACCCACTCCTCCTTTCTACTCTCATAAAAAATAGAAACCCACATCTCAGAAACCCACAGGGACAGTCCTACTCTGTCCACTAGGTCGCAATGAGGATCGACGTGATGGCAGTGAGTTTAGGGTCATCCAGGCTGTTTTCATCATCTAATGCTGCTCTATCAGAAATGCCAGGAGTGGGGGCCTTTAACACACAGAAATGTCTTCTCTTGCAGTTCAGAGGGCAGTTCAGAATCCCAAGTGCCGGCTCTAAAGGAAGGCTTAATCACTCTGGGGAGATGTCTTTGTCACCTTTGGCCATCTGTGAACTCAGCATCACTTATTGATATCCTTTGGGGCAGGGTGGAGGGATGTGCTGATTTATTATTTCTAATTAGCAATGAATAAGTAATATCCTGGATCCATGCAAGTGTTTTTGTTTCAGTAAAAGAATACGTTATCTCTGAATTCATATCTTATATCTCCTTTGGGGCTTATTTATAGCTACTAGAATGATGGTGTGATACCAAGTGTAGCCTATTTCGTGGAAGATATGGTTGAAAATATGTATTTTATATATATATATATATATATATATAATTATGTGGAAGGTTACATATAAGATTGTTATTTTTTTAGCAGCTTACACAACTTATCAAATTTCCCAATGGTTTATCCTATCTTCCTTCCCTCCGTCACCCCATGTCTTTCTTGCAGAAGATGATCTTCCTTTGCACCCTATTAACATGTGTCTCCAAGCATCCCCTCTCATATACCATGAGCAGGTACTTGTTGGAAATCTATAAACTCCTAGTGTCTGAGTCTGGGAAGAAGCACAATGACCCCAGACTTTTGTTCCTGACTCTTCCTTCTTAGAGGCAGTCAGAGTCCTCTGAGCTCTGCTTACTTCTCTCTCCTTTTACCTCCTGTCAGACTAAAGGATATGCAGGCCACACCTCCATGAAGACGTCACTTATTTCAGATCATGGCTCTGACTTAGAATAAGGGTTTTGCTTACCAACCAAATTGCCTTACAGCAGGTCAGCTTACCGCGTCAAATCATATCAAGGGGCAGAGTCTGGGGGGGTAGCCTTCATCATATTATTATATAGTGTCAAACCACTGAGATTCCTGGTCAGCTCCATCGATCCACATTTTGTTGGAACACAATTCTTTCCATGCCAAGTGACAACTCGCACAGAAACCAAACAGACATGTTGCGGCTCTGATACTCATCACAGGGCCAACTGATCATTACCATTGGGAAGTAGAAGATCATGTTAGTTCATAAAACAAATCTCTCACCCTTGCAATTGATCCCCTGACTCCATCTCCCTCCAGAATAGTGACTGGTGGGTTTGAACCATTGTCCTTCTGGTTATAAACCTCTTAACTACAGCACCACCAGGACTCCTTAGAGCTTGAATGGACAGTCTACAAAAACTAATTATATTAATGAGAATGTCAAGCAAACGGATACACAGACCAGACAGTTTCCCCTGTGTATACTAATGTTTCAGCTCACCTACTACCATTCCCCGAACCTAGGTTCCTTTTGGAGCTAGAAGTACCCACTCGCTCCATAAATGCCCATCAACCCATCTTTCATCTGCCGCAACTTGATCTTTCTTCACCTTCTATCAATCCTCAAGACTTCTGAATTTACCTTCTAAACATTTCCTTAATCCAATCCCTCTTCCTTAACACTTTGGCTTAGAAGGTCAAGGAAGTTCATCTCTCCTCACTTGGCTATTAGCCTCTTCTTGACTTGGCCAAGTTAAAACGTACACTTCTCTGGCTCATACTCCATAGTGCCCCAGCAGTGAGCATTCTGAGACCAAGTTCCTGTTCTAAAATATTTCAAAGGTTACCCTTGCCTCCAAAGGCCAAACTCTTTCATCCACCCTGAACAGTTACTGCTGACCTAACCTTTCTCGGCTTTTTCTTCATAGCTCTGAACAGCTTTATCTCTTACCTCTCCTTGTTTTGCTCTTTCTGGTGAAGAAATACCACATGACTGGTCCTTCTTTGCTGATCCTCTGCCTGGGTGGGCTGTCTCTACCTGCCTCCTGACCCTTTCACCTGGGTGGCTCCTACTCATCTTTCAAGACTAGCCATGAGTCACCTCCTTCAGGCAGCCTCCCCTTCCCCGAAGCTGGGTCAGGCCTCTTCTGTACTCACTGTACCTCATTGCCACCTCTCTCTCAGCACTTGGCTCACTGGATTGCAACAATCTGTTTTCTTACCCATCTCACCCGTGAGACTGTGACTTCTGTGGGGCTGAGGTCAAGGTGCTATTTACATGTCAACCCCACTGCCTTCCAGAGTGAAGCATCATCTCTCAGTACTTTCTCTGTCACTGACATGGGTGTTGTTGTTGTTGTGCACTGAGTCACTTTCCACCCCTAGCAAGCCCGGGTCATACAGTAGGACTGTCTCATAGGGCTTCTTAATGGAAGTAGGTCTTTCTTCTACTGTGATTGTAACTGGCACAATAGGAGACTGTCATCTTTGGTGGAATGACATATTTGCTTAGCACTCAGGCTCACATTTGAGGGGTAAGGTACACCTGTCCCAAGCCATGGCCTTATGGATAACCTCATACACATACAAAGGCCGGGCAATGAATAATGAAGACCAGAAAAGGACTGATGCACTTGAATAGTGACCTTATCAAAGATTGCTGAAAGTATCATGCACGACCAGAAGAACCAAAAAAATCTGTCTCAGAAAAAGAGCAGGCAGACCCTTCTCGGAAGCGAGGAAAGGGAGATTTTGTCTCATGCACTATGAGGATGTTATTAGGAGAGTGATGTCATGCTTGCTTCCATGAGAGGGGTTGACATAATGGCTGTAAAAGCAGGCTCAAACTTAGCAATGACTATGAGAATGATACAGAACCAGCTCGTGGACTTCTGTGGTCTGAGACCCACAGGCTCCTGTGTAAGAAGACATGGTTCATGATGCATCACTCTCTTAACCAGGTTCATTGAGAATGAGAAAGAAATCAACACCATCATGAAAGGAAAAGATCTTATCAGCCAAACCTAGATTTCCCCTGACTGGAAGGAGTTTCCACTCCTCTGAAAACTGGAAGTCCATGTGAGGATTGCTCAGATTTTTCACCCCTTAGTTGTAGAAAGCCCTGGTGACATAGTGGGTTCTCTGGATGGCTAACCACAAGATCCACAGTTCAAAACCACCAACTGCTCCTTGGGGAAAAGATGAGGCTTTCTACTCTCATAAAGAGTTATAGTCTTGGTCAAATAATAAAAATTTATAAATTATCAAGGGTTCATGAGGGAAGGGGAGGAAGGAGGGAAGTAAAAAAAATGAGGAGCTAATACCAAAAGCTTAAGTGGAGGGAAAATGTTTTGAGAATGATGATGGCAACAAACATACAAATGTGCTTTTCATATAATGACTACGTGTATGGATTGCGACAAGAGTTGTATGAGCCCCCAATAAAATGATTTTTTTTTAAGAATTATAGTCTTGGAGACCCACAGGAGAAATTCTACCCTGTCCTATAGGGTCACTATGAATCAGAATTGACTCAATGGACTTTGATATCTTTTTTGAGTCTTCAAATAATAATATTAATGGTGAGACCACCAACTCAAAGTCCATCAGCAAAAAACAATATAAAAGTACAAAGTTCTGAAATGCAAGCAGAATACACTTTGGGCCTTGAGCTTGGACCTTTTTACAAGGAATCTGTTTAAAAGGGAAACCTCTACATGAGGCAAATGGTTGAAGACTCATCATCTATTCTGGAAGTTGGAAGTTCAAGTTCACCCAGGAATACCTCAGAAGAAAGGCCTGGTGATTGGTTAAAAAAAAAAAAAAACAGTTACTGGAAACCCAACAGGGAATGAACTGTGTAGTTGACTGCCTTCATGAACAACTGCCTCTTTGCCATGATGCCAGAAGGACTGGAGTGTACCAGGCTACCATGACGGAATGTGTTGATCACAGATTCTACAGAAGAATCCTGAATAAAAGGCACAGAAGGGAAATCTGCAACAGGATGCAAAGTCCCATGGAATCCAGACGTAACTGGTGCTGGCGGCTGGTTGAACCATCAAAACTATTCCCCGGAGATGATCTTTAAGTGTTGAACCAAGAATACTCCTGAAATGTTCTTTAAACCAAACAGTGGTTTGTCATTTTTAGTAATTTTTAAAATTTTTAAATATTCTCTATTAAGTGCAAATGATGAAACATTAATGTAGAAGAGGAAATCCTATGTTATAAGGCATATCTATCTTCAAATTCTATGAAAATTGCAGAAAGATACATTTCTGGAAAAATAATTATCATTTTATAGGGAGCTGTGTTAGTCCAACTAGACTAGTGAAACAATTTCATAGATACTCGTATGTGTTTAAGAAAGAGCTTCATAGACAAGTGAAACTGAATATTATGAAAACATCCCAGCCAGCCCAGCCCAGTCCAGATCAAATCCATAAGTCCAATATTAGCCCATATGTCTGATATTAATCTATAAAGTCTTCTTCAGACTCACGAAACACATGCAATGATGCTGAACGCAAGAAGATCACAGGCCAGTGTGTGTAAGTCTTGTGAGTTGAGTGGCATTGTAAGCATCTCAGTATTGGCAAGGGTCTTCACGTAGCTTCTCCAGCTCAAGAGGTCTGGCTCTATCAGCCTCTCTCCATGTGTCTTCTCCATAGAGATGTCTCACAGGGAGTGAGCCTTGTGGGAGAGTGTGTTCCCCACCTCCAAGGAGGAATACTGGAGTTCCCAGAATCCTCAGGAGATCATACCCACACAGAGGCCTCATTGGCTATGACCTGAATCCTCAATGAAACCACATTATGTAACTGCCATAGGAGCACTTACAGATATCATAACTGTGATAGGTTTATTGTGCCAACCTGGCCAATAAATACATGTGGAATCAATGAGGCCACAATTTGATTGGAGGCAAAGAGATAAATGGCTCTGCAAAGTCCATCCTCCTTCTCTCTTGCTCTCTCGGTGATCATGTATTGGATATTTTCCAGCAATTTTGTCAGGATGATTAGGATAGGGAAGCTGGTTAGTTGGTCCTCCTTACAATAGAGAACATGATCAAGGAAAGGGATAATCTCAGAACCTCAAAAGCATGGCTCAACTACCAAATAACAGACATAAAAGCTTCTGCATGTGCTACAAAGAAGAGTCTTCACTCCCCTCGTAAAAGAGCTGACATTGCTGAAAACCAAACCCAACATCTCATCATACGAGTAGCTGAATTACAGCATCAACTGACTTTCAGGCCTGGAACAGTGTCTCGTATTAAAGGAAGGTCATTCATTGGAAAGAATTGGGACCCTGAAACATGGAATGAGAACATATGGGTTGATGATCCAGAAGAGGAGGATATTAAACTCCTAGAGCTGATTGAGTCACCTCAGTCAATTGATTCACCCCTCCTTAATCCACTATCAGTAAGACAACTCACACTTGAGCAGAGTGACAAAATTGTTCAAGTTGAAATGCCAGGTGGGGCTGCATCTGGAGCATTGCCTGAGGAAATGCTTTACAAGATATTGCTGAGAAGCCCCAGGAAACACCCTGTGTTAGTCTGAGTAGACTGGAGAAACAAATTCATAAGCATGCATATGTATATAAGAAAGATATTGATATTCAAGAGCAATTGAACATTGAGAAAACACCCCAGTCCAGCCCAAATGTTAGCCCATATGTCCAGAATCAGTCTATAAATATCTCTTCAGAATCACGAAACACATGCAATGACACTGAATACAAGATGATCACAGGCCAGTAGGCAGAAAGTCTGTGGATCCAGTGGTGTTGTAAGCATCTCAGTGCTGGCAGGGGTTTCTATGTGGCTTCTCTATGTCCAAGTACCTGGCTGCATCAGGGTAGGCTCAGGTGGCTTTTCATAGGAAACCAGTCTTGTCAATAGAATGTCTCCAAGAAGTGCAGTAATGAGAGTCTCTCCTGCCTCCACAGAGGAAATGCCTCCAGATTTCCCAGAATTCTCAGGAGACGGTCACGCCCACACAGAAGCCTCATTGGTTATCTCCAGATTGACAGGTTAGACTCCACCCCTACACTCTTCATCCTCAAATTGACACCAGATTAGGTGACTACCACACCACCCCCACCCACCCATTATTTCCTCTGGATCTGTAACTAGATATACATCTCAGAAAGTTCTTAAAGATGAAGCTCTGATGATGACTCAGGGAAAAGTGCACTATACTCATAAAGATCTGCTCAAGTTTTCTAATATGTACAAACAGAAGCCTGGGAAATATCCCTGGGAATGGTTACTAAGGGTATGGGATACTGGTGCAAAAATGTAACTTTAGACCAATCTGAGTTCCTTGATGGGAGTGCCCTAAGCACAGAGTCTTCATTCAGTGTCATAGCAAGAGAGGTTAAGAGAGGATCTAATTGCTTATTTGGTTGGTTCATTGAAGCATGGGCTGCCACATGACCTAGATCAACTTGAGGTACCTTGAGGTACACTGTAGAAGAAGGCATCCAAAAGCTTAGGGACACTGATATATTGGAATGGATCTATCAGAATAATTCCACAGACCAGGGGTTCTCAATACATCAATTGCAAGTTACTAGCCAATTGCAAATGTAGTGTAGATAAACCGTATGGCATTAAAAAAATAGATGTAAGCCTATCATCAATTTCATCACTTAGCTGATATACACAGTGCAGCTATCAGATGCAATCTTAGGTGTCAAACGCATGTGCAGACAACTGCATTAAGTGCAGCAAAACTGATGAGCTAAGTTATCACCAATATTTAAACCTTGGTTTTTTCTCTTAAATGTAAGAAGGTGTATTAAAATGAGTGGGGGAGCTGGATCATGTAAGAAGACAAAAGTGTATCACTTTCGTACAGAATGGGAGATTTTAACACTACAAACTGACGTTCTATTGAAACTCAAAAAGCATGAACAGTTCTGGAATTTACTTGCAGGGCGAAAGTACCCAAACATGAGAAAATGTACTACCTCCTTGACTGTATTATTTGGCTCTACTTTTTATGTGAGTCTGTCTTTTCCCACAAAAAGATCATTAAGTCTAAGTACTGTTCCACCATGACTGATGATCATTTGGAAGTGTGCTTGAGGCTGGCTGTCAGCAGCTACTGTCCAGACTATGCATCCCTTGCTCATTCTATTCAATGCAAGTCATCAGAATAAACTCATGTAATGACAAAAAATGTACATAATTAACTGTGTTGTGCAATATAGACTTATGTGATTATGCACGGTACACAAACATACATTGTATGTATAAAGAATTCTCAATGCAGTTATGAATAAATGTAGTACATAAAAATACGTGTATGTTTTGCACTTTTGTAGTTGGTAGATCATTTTGACTTGATCTTTTTATAAGTAGCTTGCATGCTGAAAAAGTGTTAGCACCCCTGACATAGACCCCCAAAAAGGAGTGCCCCAAGGACATACCTTTCACCACAACAATAAGGAATAAGTTTGTGAGGTAGGCCCCAGCATCTCTGAAAACTCTTGTGATTGCTATCTTATGTATACCAGGATTAATAGTGGGAAGTGCCCTAACTGAACTCTGACATTTGCCTACAATGGGACTTATTGGGGCCCGTGGTAATAGAGAGCAGGTGACAGCACTGAATCAATAGAGAAAAGGTGGACATGGTTATTATAATGGACAGCAAGGTTTCTATAGTAATCAAAGCAACCTGTCTCATATGGACTTATGGTGTTGGCTACTTAGTCACAGTGTCCCTAGAAGTGAAATACATGGTAAATCTACAAAAAATTTAAGTGATCTATAGAGGCAGACAAATTCTAGATCACCTGAAAAGCCAAATAGAGTAATGACCGCTCAATCAATTCCCAAGCCTGAGCTTATAGACCCACAGCGCCTTGAATGAGATATAGGCCAGGTCCCTTGGAAGGAGGACCCTCCTACATCACCAAAGGTTTATGTTGTTAGTCTTTCTTCTCGCCTTTCCCAAATGGACCTACGGTCTTTCCCAAGAGTGACTGTTCACTGGGGGATCAGAAATGATCAAGCTTTTCAGGGATTGCTAGACACTGGCTCTGAACTGACACTAATTCCAGGAGACCCAAAATGTTTCAAAGGCCCACCAATCAGAGTGCAGGCATACAGAGGTCAAGTTATTAATGGTGCCTTAACACAGGTATGCCTCACCATGGTTCCAATAGTCCCCCATAACCATCCTGTGGTTATTTCCCAAGTTCCAAAATGCATCATTGGAATAGACATACTTAGTTACTGTAAGACCCCCATATTGGATCCCTGAAATGTGGAGTAAGGGATATCATGGTGGGAAAGGCCAAGTGGACACCATTAGAATGGCCATTGCCTAGGAAAATAGTAAATCAAAAGCAATACCTCATTCCTGAAGGAATTGCTAAGATTAGTGCCACCATCAAAGACTTGAATGATGTAGTGTGGTGATTCCTACCACCTCTGTTTAAGTCACCTATCTGATCTGTAAAGAGAGAGAGAGAGAGAGAGAGAGAGAGAGAGAGAGAGAGAGAGAGAGAGAAAGAGAAGAGAGAGATTCTAGAGAATGAAAATAGGTTATTGCCAACTTAACCAGGTGGTGACTACAATTGCAGCTGTCATTCTAGATGAAATTTCATTGCTTGAGCAAATGAATATTTCTCCTAGTACATGGTATGCAGCTTTTGATCTGGCCAACGTCTTCTTCTCAATACCAGTCTCGAAGAACTACTAGAAGCAGTTTGCCTTCAGCTGGCAGGGGCAACAATAGATTTTCACAACTCTTCCTCAGGGATATATCAACTCTTCACTCTGTGCCATAATTTAGTCGAGGGGACCTTGATCACCTGTCTTTTCCACAAAATGCCACACTAGTCCATTATATTGATAACATTTTGCTGATTGGGCCCATGAAGGAGAATGTATCAATGACTCTAGGCTCATTGGTATAACACCGGTATGCAAGAGTTTGAGAAACCTACCCAAAAAAGATTCAAGCACCTTCCACCTCAGTGAAATTTATAGGCATCTAGTGGGGTGGAGCATGTAAAGACATTCCTACAAAGGTGAAAAATAAGCTATTACACCTGCCCACCCCACCCCACCACCACCCCCAACAACTAAACAGGAAGCACAATGCCTAGTGAACCTCTTCAGATTTTGGAGGCAGCATATCCCTTCTTTAGGTGTCCTACTGCAGCCTATTTATCAAATGACACAAAAGGCTGCCAACTTTGAGTGGGGCCCAGAACAAGAAAAGGTTCTGCAACAGGTTCAGGGTGCTGTGCCAGCTGCTTTGCCACTGGAGTCATATGATTCAGCTGACCCAATGGTGCTAGAGGTGTCAGTTGTCGATAAAGATGCAGTGTGGAGTCTTTGGCAGACCCCTATTGGTGAATCACAGCATAGACCCTTGAAATTTTGGAGTAAAGTCCGGCAATACTCTGCAGACAACTATTCCCCTTTTGAAAAACAGCTATTGGCCTGTTACTGGGCCTCAGTGGAGACTGGAAGCATCACTATGGGCAACTAAGTCACCACGAAGTCAGAGCTACCTATCATGAACTGAGAATTGTCTGATTCACAGAGTCATAAGTTGGATGGGCACAGCAATACTCATTGTTAAATGGGAGGGGTATATACATGACTGGGCTACAGCAGGACCGGAAGGTACAAGTAAGACTCAGCTCTCTGCTTCCTTTATCTTGGTCCTGGCAGCCCTAGTGAGTTGAAGAACTTCCAGTGTATTAACCGTTGCACCGAAATACATACCCATGCACGCACACACAGAGAGACACATATACACGCACATAATCTTCTAAGTGATCTCCACTGCCCAGGGAAGCTCATGGGTTGACACAAGCAGACAGCTGGTTGGTGTTTCCATCGGGCCTTCTCATCAAGGATGCAAAAGAAAAAGAGGCAGCATATTTTGGGGGGCAGAAGTGTAGCAGGAATGGTCCTGAGAAGAGAGGATGTTGAGGCTTGATCTCATACACTTTGAACATGTTGTGAGGAGAGACCCATTCCTGGAGATGGACAACCTGCTTGGTAAAGTGGAGGGGTACCAAAAAAGAGGAAGGTTCTCAAAGAGATGGGTGGACACAGTGGCTACAACAGTGGGCTCAAGTACAACCATTGTGAGGCTCATGCAGGACTGGATGGTGTTTTTTTTTGTTGTGCAGAAGGTCACTCTGGGTCATAGACACCTTGGGGGCACCTAACAACAGTGGCAACACAGGATCAAGTTGACCACAGTAACAAGGATGATTGGCTAGGAAGTTTGGGGCCAACAACTTCATGTTCATGGGAAAGGAACAACCCAGGCAGGGAAAGTGGGAATGACCACCTGGCTTGAAGATTGTAATTGATGCCACGAATAGGTACATATGAAACTGTTCAATTGGTATATGTTCCAAGGACTGGTCTCTCCTTGTATGTTTACTATTGATGAAAACATTTATTTTGAAATATTAAAGGACAGTACAGATGAATAGGTGAAGCACATGGCATATTTGGAGCAGCAAAAAGCTTTTCTGCTTGTCACTGTCACAATGGACATGTGATATTGCCCATGTGTCAAAACCAAAGGCAGGCAAGAACCTAAGGAGTGAACCGTAGTTGACTATGTTCTTGGGTTCCTAGTGCAACAAGAAGACAGAGTAGAACTGCCCCTTTCTGTTGGGTTTCCAAGGCTGTAGATGCTTATGGAAGCAGAACGCCTCATCTTTCTCCCATGGAGTGGCTGGTGGTTTCCAAACTCCTGACCTTACAGGCCAATGCGTAACCACCACACCACCAGGGTTCCGACATGAATTTACTCGATCAATTGAAAGCTGAACCTTCCATCCTTCCGGTTAACAACTGAGCACCAGTTAGCTGCTGTGTGACCCCGCCTCTCAGGGGAGTAATTCACTATTGTTAGAGGCTGACCTGGGGCCCCCTACTGGTGGCAGCCCAATGGACCACGATGGACCACAGAAGAAAATCATCGCCAGTCCGGTCAGGGGCCACCACATCTGTTCTGACTCTGTTCTGACTCGGAGTCAGCCTCTGTACTGCAAAACAAAATAGTGCCTGGTCCTGTTTCCAACTGAGCAGCCTGTGACGGTGAAGCATTGATATTCTGCTTTTCTCTGTGGGGTGCCTGGGCAAAGAGAAGCCAACATCAGAAGCCTTGGAGATGGAATTCGCAGGAAGGTAAGCTCAGTGTTCTGCAGGGTCCCTGTGACTCAGCATCAACTCCACAGTCATGAGTCCGACTTTTTGTTGTGGCTGTTGCTGTTTAGAGACTCTATTTCCGATCAGTCGGAACTAACTGGACGGCAGTGGCTTTGGTTGGGGATTAATCTGCCTCCAAACCCTGCCCTTGGGCCATCCATCCTCATTGAGTACAATGTGGGCAGAGAGGTTGTGCCAAACAGCACTCTGCCAAGTTTCAAAGCCCTTCTTCGAGGCAGCATGGATGGCAGAGCAACAGGGGAGCCACTAGCTCCAGACCCTGCCTCCTATCCATGCCCCCCGCGGGCCAGTCCCTCCTCTCCTCCCTGGACTCCACTCCCACCCCACAACTTGAGATCCAGAACAGAAGGCGGGCCCCTCTTGCCCCCACACTGAGGTTGCTGCCCCAGGATCACCCAGGACAGCCAGGCTGGCAATGGTCAGAAGTCATTTGTTTTCAATTGCCCCCCACACACTCACACCTCCTCCTGGGTGCTTTTGAAAGAGGAGGAGGAGGAGGATGCATGTGCCTGCTCTGAGCACCCTTTCTTCTCCACTGAGCATTCTCCCCCACCCCACCCCCTGGGGCATGTCACAGGATGACAGACTGAAACTTTCTGTCTTGAAGAGGAGGAGAAGAGAGGCAGGGAAGGGGAGGAAAGGAGAAGAAAGTGGGAGGGAGAGGAAGTGAGAAGAGAGAGGAAAAAGAGGGAGAGGGGAGATGAGAAGGAGATGGAAAGGAGGAGGGAAGTAGGAGGAAGGGAGGGGAAGATGAAAGGGCTGGGAGGGTGAGGGAGAGGAAGGAGGGAAGGAGAGAGGGGAGGTAAATAGAAACAACAACCAAGGAAAAACCAACCATCATGGTGGCCAAGAAGTCCCTTCCTACATCTAGACATCCCTTTGGGACAGTTCTACTCAGCTGTGACAAGTTGAAAGGGACTCAAAGGCCACCATTTTGGAGTGTGGGTGGAACAGACTGGAAGACCCAGTGGATTTCCTTCAGCTGCGATCTCTAAGACGTTCTCCTGTGGGACCATCCGGCCAGGGGGTTGGAACTGCAGGACTTTGGG
>PVJH01044449.1:0-12986 GCA_004026705.1 Nesogale talazaci | reverse complement strand
CCGAGGAAGTGAGAAACCCTGCCTGCCAGACTTCATCGATCTTCTCTTCTTCCTCTCTGCTTCCCTGCTCATGATCACTGTCCTCTCAGCTTTCCTCGCCACCCTCAGGGTTGCCGCTCCGGGGTGTCTCACTGCATTGTTCAAACTTTGTATTTCTGGACCTCGATTACATTACATAGGATGTGCAACCATCAAGTCCCTACTCTTTCTGCAGTCCCCCGCCACAGGGAGCTAGATCCGAGGCCCCTCCTTGCGTGCCCTACGAAGCCTTGTGGCCTTCTGCGACTCTCAAGTCTGCCTCAGTCAGAAAGGTTAGGTCCAGCCAAAGCCATTGCCTGGAGGCAGCCCGGCTTCATCCCTTGCTTGTGAAACTGGCCACCTTGAAGACTCACTTCCAGCTTGGCCCTCAGGCACCCCCCAATGCTCCCCAGCAGAATTCAAGAATAGCAGCCCTTTGAGCCCCCAGCACTCTGTGCACACTGCACGTAACCAGTGTGGGTGCTAGATCCCACCCCAGGCCATGAGCAGACTCCTTTAGGTCCATCCTTCGGACCTCCGTGTCCGTAGAGATCCATGTTCGAATGGATGAATGAAGCATCCTCTCGCAGAGGCTTGTTTTCAAGACAGTTACTGGTAAAAGTGGAAACTCACCGAGTGCTACAGAATACAGTATATTAATTGATCCAGTGGTGTCAGAATTACTGTTTTATAGGACAGGATAATATAAGCTATGAACACACAGCTTGTAAGACAGATTTGAGTCTCCAACACAAGTCTCCTGACTCCCACACCCTGCCCTTACCTGCTGTGCCACGGGCTAGTGAGTTGATTCTGGACTCATGACACGCCCCCGTGGGTGTCAAAGTAGAACTCTGCTGGGGGGAGGGGGGGCGTTCAAGGGTGGGATTTTGGGAAGTAGCTTGCTGAAACTTGCCTCTCACTCCCTACCCCCCCCCCCCACCAAAGTACCTCTGGGTGGATTTGAACCCCTAGTCTTTTAGTCAGCAGTGGAGCACTTCATTGTACTATCCAGGCACCCGGGTGTTCGTAACTGCTCTGTGTATACTAGAACATTTGAAAAACAGACAAAACCCACTTGAACCAGGGCCTGGCACAGGGTGCTCCACAAATGTCACTTCTCTTTTCAGTGAGTCCCAGCTTCAGCCATCCCACTGCCTGCTGGTTCCCAAACTTTCTATCTGCCAACTTAAGTTGTATATTGGTAACTCATGTGCTGCTTGGCTCCGAAGACTCTTTGTGAGACAATTTCTCTTCCGCTTACCTAAATGGTGAGTTACCCAATGCCAGCACAATACCTCATAACCCTTGAGTCTCCTCCGTGCCATCACAAGGGCTCCAGACACAGGTGGCAGCGCCTGCAGGCATGGAGAACCCAGTGGTGGTATGGACACAGCAGAGGGAGAGTACCCTGAGATCAGGGAGGTGCTGATCAGCTGTGGACAGGCTGCTCCAACCCTCCCCCGACTCCTATGACCGGACGTGGAATGGAAAAGCCCTGGTGAAACCCACTGACTCCTGGAATGCAATCAGAAGGGATTCAGGGAAATGAAGATGCATGGCATTGGAGTTTGACTTTACAGCGGCTGAGCTTAGTCCTGAGACTTCCACTGCAGGCTTCTGTTAGCACTGGTGGGGAAGAAGTATCAAGGTTTCTTTCCTGAAGCCCTTCTGCTGCGCTTCCCATGGGAGCAGCCCACAGAGTGTAAGAGGCAGGGGCATGGGCTCTGGGCTGAGGGAGGGCAGGATGTAGCGGTCGGGCACAGTCAGAATAACCTGGGGATGGTGGTTTGCGGTTCTCACTTGGCCTGGCCTGTGTTTCCTCACCAAGAACCTCAGGTCAGCCATCTCCCTACCCTTAGCTCCCCTCCGGGCTGCTCTGCGTCAGCTTGGAGTCGGGAAGCCAGAGAAGCGACACGTGACATGCTATGATGCAGATACCTGAAGTGGGGGTCCCCCTTCCACTGTCCCCCCCCTCTCTGCCCCTCTGCAGCGGATCCAATGACATACTACCTCTGCTGCACCTACAAAAGGTGTTCCACTCAGCCCCGCAAGGTACCTGGACACATTCGCTCCCCAGGAAAGCCTACTGGAGTGCAACCCATCGTACTTTCAACATTCTGCAGCGTAGACGAATTATCCAGCCACCCAGGAAGTGCCTGTTTGCACACTAACAGTTGGTATGCAGATTTCAAGTAATTTCCTCATTCACGTGGATTCTGTCAAGTCCCTTCTTAGGCACCATTTGATTAACCCAGATTGATTTAATGAGGTGCTTTTGGCCACAGAAGACTTAACTGAAGCTAATTTCCCTAAAGAACTACAACTTCATTAATTGGGGTCTTAGCTGGTATTCCATTGCAGGCTGAGCAACTTGTTAATGTAAGCAGGCCCCTCCCTGTGCTTGATGACAACGGTGGGTTCCGTGCAAACAATGAGTGAGTGAGGCTGGGCTCCTGCTTGGCCAGCTTTGCCTATTATGACCTGTGAGATTCTAACAAGTTGATTTCTCCCAACAACTTTACGACTGTGAAAGAAAAGAAAAGTAGATGATGCTTCCATCTGACAATGGTAAAAAACTGCTTGACTGACAGCCATTGCTGAGGCTGGTTCATTCTTTCCGGAGTGTGGACAGGAACCTCAATTTCCATTGGACACGGTAACTGAAGAGGAATAAACTGTGGATACTTTGTCATCCCTGAGACTCCTCCACAGAAGTGAGGAGTGCCCTCAACCAGCCCATCCCGCAGGGGAAAAGGACGAGATAGCAGGTCCTGGGACATGGAGCCTGGGGGTGGGGGGGTCCCAGGAGCAGAGTGAGATGCTCCTGATGAGAGCGAATTGCCATTAAGTCCATTCTGACTCATAGTGGCGCTACCGGACAGAGTAGAATTGTCCTAGTGGGCTTCTCAGACTGGAATTCTTTACAGACGCCCAAAGCCTGTAAGCGAGGCTTACTCCCTCAGCGAGGCTGCTGGTTTCAAACTGCTGACCTTACCTTTTACCCACCGATGCAAACCCCACTACACGGCCAGGGTAACGGGAGGGAATATGAATCCGAAAGCCAAAGCATGGGGGCCAGGCCCGTGGTTCTCCCCTTCTCCTGGAGCACTGAGGCAGGGAGAGTCGGGAGTCATGGGAATGACTAGGGACTTCTCGGCTGCTCTTCTGAGAGGACAAGACTAAACACCACGACACAAACTACAAAGAGACACAAAGGGCCAGAACCGCCCAATTTGTCACGAAGACTGTCAGCTTCCAGTTGGCTCCGCGCTGGCTGGCTAGCTGGCTGTTTCCTTAAGCAAGGGTTTCTGCAGGACACGGGACTGGGTGCTCACCTGTTTCTTTGGGAGGTCAGAGGTGGAGAAGATGGCCCCGCAGAGCCCCAGTATAAATGTTGAACTGTCCCCAGAGCCTGGTGGGTAAAACCGGGTCATGTCAGTGAAAGAACCCCAAGGAACTGAACCAGGAATGGGCTGTTTTCATGATCGGAACCCCCAGACTTCTGACATGATCCTAGAACTTTTAACTTGCAATGAATCAGACAAACTTCGCCTAGAGCGATGGAAAGAATGCGTTTTTTAGTAGCTGTTCACAGGCCAAATTCTAGCTTCTGTTATCTCTTCAGTTAATCCTTTTATAATCTTGAGCCAAAGCTTTGTTTGTTCTTCCTCCCTGTCTGCCTTCTGGGAGCCACTGAGTGCAGAACAGCAGCCCTGGATGGAGGGAACCTCGGCTGCCTTTCCCTTCACTGTTCTTCCCATTCAAAGCACCTTCAGCCGCTGTGCTGTGGGCCCGGGTTCCCTAAGTCTGGAGAGCACGGGTGCCTGTGGCAAAGGGAATGTGCTATTTGGTTGCCAAGGATGTCATCTAGGATGTGGGAACAATGCCTCTCATTTAATCACCTCCTAAGGTCTCTACAGGGAGCTCGGATGATGTCGTGGTGACGGGTGCGGCTGCTAACTGCAAGGCCTGCAGTTTGAAACCATGCGTCTCTCCTTGGGGGAAAAAAAAAAGGGGACTTCTACTCGCAGAAAGTGTTACAGTCTCGGACACTCAAAAGGACAGTTCCACCTCCTCTGAGCCCCCTCAACTCGATGACAGTGAGCTCGGCGTTTTGGGAAGATGCCTACACAGGTCCTGAAGCCCCCGAGAGGGGGGAGAAGATGTAGTTCTCTACTGCCTGGGAGTCCTGCCTGTGGGCTGAGCTTCAGGTGGGAGAGCCTGTGCAGCGAATTAGAATCAAATGGGCCTATTGGGATACCAGATGGTGGCATTCCAGTGGACTGTCAACAAGTAAGAGTCTGTGGAATGCTCAGCGTCTCCCTCCTCCCGCAAGCTTTTCGGTGGTCTAGTCTGCACCCATTCTATGCTCTGGCTTCTGTGGCAAAAATAGCAAGGGTTCCCCAGCTCCAAGTGTTCACCCCAACACGGGGCTTCCCATGCTTTTAGGCTGTTGGTCCCTCCCCAAGGTCCCACCCCCTGCCGTGCTCAGAAACCCTGCCCCTGGAGTGTATGTATGGACAGCATCACCGACACGGCTCTTTTAGCAATCAGTCTTTATTCGTTTTTTTAAAAAAGGGAAATCCAAATAAGTTAGCAAAGAAATGACAAAACAATGGCAAAACCACACAATGCTTAGTTAACAGAAGAACTCACCCCAAGAATGCCTTCCCCTAACCCCTTCCCTGCCTGTCCCTGGCAACTTCTGCCCAGGAGACCTTGGTCAGATGGCAGGTCTACAAACAACACACAAAACAAAACAAAACATGAAACCACTAGAAAGTTCCCAATATTCACTGCAAAAAGCTTGGCCCCCCAGGGACTTGGGAACAGAAGATTTTTCCTCCTCCTTTTCCCCTCCTCAATCCAGGGTAGGCCCAGCCCAGGCCCTGCATTCGGAAAAGACGGGAGCAGGAATTGCGTGCAGCTTGTCCAGCTGGGCACTGTCTTTGTCTCTTGAGGTGTTTCCCAGGGAGGTTGGTGTTGGAGGAGTTGGAAGCTCCTGAGTTTGCTCCCTGACCCAGGGGGCACCTGCGGGGGGCACTGTGGTCCCCTGCTTTATCACCTGGGAAACGGGGTACCCTCTGCTCAAAGGAGGCAGTGGGAACGTGGGAGCCCCATCCCCCTCTGGGTGGTAGGTTAACCTTATGCAGGTAAGGAAAAGATAGTCTGGCATTTGACAGCCCTGGGCCGCCTTCCTGGCATCAGGACAGCCTGGGTTAGGAGGTCCCTGCTGCAGACGTGGTGGTGGCCCATCCGTCTCAGGGATGAGGGCCGATGCCTGGCCTGGCAGACGGCCTCAGTTGGGCAAGGTTTCATCTGGGAAGGCCACAGAGACGTCCCCCACGGTGATACTGTCCACGATGGAGGTGAGGGAGTGCAGGTTGTGGGCGTCCACAGAATCCGCTGTGAGCAGGTGATCTGCAAAGAGAAGGTGGGCTGATGAGCCTCCAGGAGGCTGGCAATAACGGCCTTGCGGTTCCGAAGAGAGGAGGTGGTCGTGAGGGTGTCTCAGGGTTTTCCTTAGGACAGGTGGGCAAGCAAAACTCAGAACTCCTGTTCCCTCAGGGCCTGCCTTGCCTCGTGCCGTTGCGTGTCCACTGGCCGCCTCCCTGAGCTTCCTTGTGAGGTTAAGGTTTGGAAGCAGCTCTTCTGGGGTGGAGCCAGGGGAGTGAAGAGTGGAGCTGCCCTTTGCTGGACCCAGTTCGGCTGCACTGACTCAGCAGTTCCCAGGAAACCCTGGGGCAGGAGCACTCGCCCCTCAGTGGAGAAAGGTCAGCTTCCAGGCACCAGCTGGGGAACTAACTGCAGGAGGCCCAAACTGTTCCTCATCAGGATAAGGCCTCCAGGAAGCACACTGGGAAACCTGTATCCACCAGGGCCAGAGAAAAGCCACAGAAGGGGGACGGGAGCAGGAAATAAAGGTAAGAGAGGGGAACCAGCTTTGGAGGGCTGAGAGCTGGGGCCTGATGGGCTAGAGCAGAGATTTTCAGCCCCCCACACCTCCTCACTCACCTGCTGAGTTGGGGCCGAACTCCAGTGCACTGCCCCATTCTGGACTGCAGGAGGCGCTGTGGGAGCTGCATTCACTGGGCACCTGCAAGATATGGGGAAGGCCCAAGGTCAGGGCACAACCCTTCCTAGATGCCTCTCTCTGCGCAATCCCAGGGGGCAGGAGTGCCCGTGGTGGGGTCATGGGCCGCTCTGAATCAGCCCAGGCCACCCTGGTCTCAAGAATCTTCACAACCAACTCCTTTCATACCCCCACCTTGACCCTGAACCTCTGCCCACATGCCTTCCCTGGCTTGGCCCTGGGCAGAAATTCTGTCCTCGGCACACCTGACATCAAGGGCCTCCTCAACTTCCTACCTCCAGGGGATGAGAGAGGGAGTCAGCCTCTGACCCTTCTGCTCAGGCCTGCTGGGTCCCACTGGCTGCTGCCCTCTCTGCTCTGCCATACCCAGGCTGAGGGTTGGGTGGAGGGCCTTACCATTTCAATCCTGTGCCACCAGCGCCCCCTCACCCCATCTCTATCACCCTCGGAATAACCCTCATCCCCGGCAGTCTGACCACAGACATGCTCCTGGATCCATTGGGGACTCCCCTCCCCATCTCCTCCCCAGGGCAATTGTCTTGTCTGGAGAAGGGGGCGGGCAGGGGTGTAGGAAGTGAGCTGGGCAGTCCAGCCCTGATCAAAGAAGGGGTCTCTCCCGAGACCCCGAGACTGTTCTGCCTGCCTGCCTGCCGCCAGCTTCAGGCAGACAAGCATGCTGCCTCTGGGCCCCCTCCCCAGGGCCTGGGTGGGCGGGCAGGCGGGCCACTTACCCCGGGCTGGGGCCCGCCCCGGTAGCGGAGGTCGCGCTCCTCGTGGTTGAGGGAGCTGAGCAGGGCCTGCAGGCGCTCGATGTACTGGATGGCGCTGCGCAGGATCTCCACCTTGGGCAGCCGCTGGTTGGGGTTGAGCAGGGTGCTCCGCTTCAGCGCCTCGAAGGCCTCGTTCACCTTCTTGAGCCTGCGCTTCTCCCGCAGCGTGGCTGCCCGCCGCCGGTCCACCGACACCGACTTGCGCTTGCACACCTTACACGCCCACGGCAGGCACTGGCCGGGGCAGTGCTCCGGGGTCCCCAGCCCCTTGTCCTCGAGGGGCCCGCGGACCTCGGCACTCAGGCCGAGCTCAGTCCGCTCGTAGCCTGGAGGCTCAAAGCCCTGGAGGTGGACAGGCAGGTAATTTTCCCCGTCATAGAAGCGGGGTTCCTGGTAGAAGTAGGGGGATGTCTCATACAGCTCCATGGGGTCGGAAGAGACTGGTTCCTGCCACCGGCCCCCACGCGCCTGCAGCCCCTCACGCCAACTGCTGGGTGCCATTTAAACCCTCCCCGCTGGCATGGAACCAGAGATAAATATAGCCAACGCCACGGAAACCTGAGCCCCCCTCTAAGCTGTTGCTGCACATCAAGACGTTTACAGTGGATTAGACGTGATTCCCCGGCCCGCTTCCCCGTGGCCCCCACCCCACCCCGCCAGCCTGCCCCGGGCCCAGGTCGGCTCCTGTGCACGGGCAGGGAGACCGTCGGGTGTAATTTGATTAGTTTTCGTTTCTCGGCCGCCCCCATGGGACAGGGGAGGTGGGGGAGGACACACATTCTCTTCTCTCATCTGCTCCTGTCCATTACTTGTCGCTGGGACGCCTGCCTGCTCTGCTCCTCCCAAAGTGTGTGCGTGTGCGCGTGCGTGTGTGAATGTGGGTGCGCGCGTGGGGAGGGGGGGGTCTGTGGGGGACTTTAAGAAGTCAATTTCTCTCTTTGCTTCCTGGTAGCACCTTAACCAGCCTATGATGCTCAGATAGACTCTTTTTAAAAAACCAAAAAACTTCCTCAGAGAATGAGATTGTTTCCAGTGGAGGACCATGGCCAGGAGTAGGAAGGGCTGAAAGTCAGAGGACAAAGATTCAACTTCTGAGTTTCCAAAGGAGCCTCACCATCCGGCATAGACTCTTAGGTCTCATGTGACAGGGTAAGACGCAAGAGGGTTTTGAGTTTGGGGCGTGGTCCGAGGGACATTTCCTTGTAACAAAGCTGGTCCAAGTCAGAGCGGGTATTAGAACTTGTTGTGCCACCCTACTTTGACCTTGCTATAGTGCCCTCCTCGAAACCCTCTCTCTCGTCCCTCCTGTGTTGCCGGGTCACCTGTCCATTCTCCTGTGACCACCTCAACTGTGTTTCTGGGGTGGGCTATGAAGACCCCTCGGGTTGGGTAAAGGGAGGAGGGGCGAGCATAGGGGCAGTCAGACCCAATTTCAATCCCTCCCCTCCTCGACCCCCTTACTTGATGGCTTGTCTCTTCTGGTTGGTGCCCTCTGTATACAGCTAACAGGCAGGTTTGTAGGGTCAAGTGGTGAAAGGAGGATTTCATCTTTGGGCTTCTCAATCCTCTCAGTAGAGACCTTTGGGTCTGAGCAGACTTATTCTTCTCAGTGCACTGGGCCTCAGAGACCCCCCAGTGGACTAGGCTCAGTCTGGGGACTAAGGGATTACCTAGGCAGCAGCGGTACCCTGAACAACCTCATCCTGCAGTCAGCTATGATGTTCACCCAGGATACTTCCCATCCTCACCCTTGAATTCCCTCCCCAGATGGCCATGGTCCAACTCATGATGATCTCACAAGGTAACTCATTCCACCGAGGTGTGGCTGTGGCCACAGGGAGTCCTTCTGGATTTTGAGCTGCAATGTCCTCTGTATCCTTTACCTCTTGATGCTCCTTCTCTGTCGGAGCCTACGGATGTAGTTGGATCCCCTCTTCGACATCTGCTTTGTCATACCTGTTGCCTGGACCCCACTGGGAACTCAAGGAAGACTTCACAGGGCGGCTGAAAACTGACCAGAGTTTGGGAACCAAGGACATCCTGGTCTCCTTTTGGAGTGGGACACAGATGATGAAGGGACATAGAGGGACATCAAAAGAGTGTTGAGCATGTTAGGGGGAGTGGTGAGTAGTGAGGTCCTAATTCAGTTCTGGCCTCACCAGTGAGATAGGAAGTGTGGCCACCATGGAATTTAGAAGTTCAAAACCTTCTTTGATTCCCAGCCAACTGGACTGAAAAATAAAGACTCCCTACTCCCAACCCACCCATGAGTCCAACAACGGACAGGGGACACAAGCCTGTGCTGCACTGGACACACCAGCTCTGTGAGCCCTGAGAGACAGACAGGACAGCTGCGATGGGAGCCCGGAGCTTGCTTCTCTTTGTTCATCCAGGATCAACTCCGATTCGCCCTTAAACAATGTCCCTTTCCTCAAAAATTGGAAGAGCGCTGGTTTTGTTCTGTGATGTTTCCCAGGATCTTATCCTGGAGGTCTAGTGAGTGCAGGCCCTGGACTGTGAGGGTTCAATGATCGTGCTAGCCAGAGTGATTGCAACTCCGCTGTAGACCCGGGGGGCCGGGATCAATGGCCAATGAGTGGGTTCATCAAAAAAGTATCTCAGTAGTTTGTGGAAAGGCAGAAATAAGGATCTCTGGGGAAGGCCTGAGGAGGAGCAGAAACTTGGGCCAGACCAAGGAGCACAGGCAGGGTTTGAACAGGAAGAGGAGATATCCCTTAACACGCACAGGAGGCTTGCACAGGCTGGTCGGTAGGGAGCTCCAGCTCAGGTGGCGTGGTGATTGGGACACGTCTGCAAAGGCGAGTAGGGCACAGAGGGACTTGAATACTGAGGTGAGGAGATCAAATAGAAGATCATGATCCTAACCCAGGAATGAGGTGACTAAGGTCTGAACCATTCAAGAAACACAAGGATGGGTCATCTGCCCAGAGAGAAATTATGATTCAGGCTGTGTGTGTGTGTGAGAGAGAGAGAGAGAGAGAATGATGGTTGTATTAAATAGATTGGAACCTGGGACATGGATCGACCCAATAAATGTTTTGTCTTTTTCTCCACTCCTCACCATGGCCACTCACACTCTGGGACCCACGGTTCTCCTCAGGCGGCTGCTCTGGCTGTGTGGTTGCCTCCAGGGAACCTGAGCAGTAGAAAGAGGAGAGCCAAACCCTGGCTCCACTCTGTGTGCCTAGACTAGCTCTTCTTGCAACCACGCAGCATGCATGGGGCATCTCGTACTGGGTGCTAGGGCCATGGACCTGAATTAGATCCAGTCTTCCTGCCTTCAAAGTTGTTGAATAAGGATGGTAAGTACCTAGAGTCCTTCGTTTGAGGTAGAAGTCATGGTCATGCGCCCTTTAGTAGATGCAGACTCAGAGCGACCCAGCAGGACGGAGGAAACCAGGATCTCGGGGTGTCCCAGGCGGACATCGTGGTAGCAGCAGCCGACCAGGTTACTTCTCCTGTAGAGTGGTCAGGGGCTTCTAATTGTCACCCTTTCAGCTAGCCACGGAATGCTTAACCATGGTACCACCAGGGCTCCTGGAAAAGTGCAGGTATCCCTGCCCCTTCCCCCCAAAAAGATGTGGCTAGAAAAAAAGTGCTCATAGAACTCAGAGAAGGAAAGATTGGCTCATTCATGCTCAACATGTATCTTCAGAGACTCTAGTCTGTTCAGAGACTAGACTCAAGCCCCTGCCCTCAAACCCCCTCCCTGGGTGTGAGTGTGGTCTTGTTTCTGTGTCTATGTGCTGTGTGCTTCTGCTTGACCATGGCGACAGGGCTGAGAAGTCCGGTGCCAAGAGAGGGCCACGCGATCTAGAGAACTGGTATCTCTTCCACCAGCACCAGTTGTGTTTAAGTCGACGCCAACTCATGTCAACTCCACGACTGCTCTCTCTGACGCAGATCGCCAGGCATGCTGTCTGAGCAGCCTCTGGGTGCACTTGAACCTCCAACCTTGGGGTTAGTCACTGACAGCACCCACTATTTTCCCCACCCGGGGACTTCTCGGGTGTCTCTGACGTCCTAAACACCCCGTTGGGGTGGGGAGATCGGCCCCACACTTGCCTTCTTCCTTCCCCAGAGCGGAGCTGGGGAGAAGCTGCCTCTGCAGGCTCTGCCTTCCTCCCCTGCACACGCCGCACAAGCTGCCCTCTGATGGATGGGAGCACATTGGTGCCAAGCACAGACCGGCCTTTGTGCTCAGCCACCAGAGGCTGCGATCCATCAGCTCTAACCTGACAGCGGGGCGGCAGGACCTAATCCCCACCCCTGCTGGCTTGGGCACACAGGGCCCCCAGCTCCCTCCAAAAGAACCTTCACCTCCCCTGCTGGGACTCCCCCCATGTGGACCGTCTCCATTTGATTCTGTCTATTTGCATGCTGAGCCGCTCTCATTTGCATGGTCGTGGTTGGGTTTCAAAATGCCCAGAAATCCCCTTCACCTGCTCCTGGCTTCTTCCTTCTCCTACCACACGCCTCCCTATCCCCAGTTCTCTGACCTCCAGCATCTTTTAGTCCCTGCTGACCCAGCAGGGGGGTTGACCTGGGCTGCCAGCTTGCTTGGCTAAAATAAAAACGAGTTTCTGACTCTAGAGTCTCTTGTGCTTGAGACTAAGAAAGTTCTGGAAGGGTAGGAGCCGCTGGACTCTACAAAAATATCCCATCTCTTGTTTCCCTAGGGTAGGTCTCTGGGTATTGTTATTACAGTGATTTTTAATAATATCTTACTGTGTTTAGGGGGAAGTTGACACAGCACTCTGGGTCCCTGTTCAGTCATCTCACCATGCCATGCTCAGTGGCACTGGTGACATTATCACAGTGAGGGAACATTCTCATTTCCATTCATGTTGTTTCATCTCTATTCATCTAGTTTCCCTACCCCCTAACATGCTCATCTTTATTTGGAACTGTTGACCATTTGGATTCGGGTAGGTGATTTTGAAAAAGGGCACCATATTTAGAGGCGATCCTCATTCTTTTTTTTTGGGGGGGGGCATCACTGCCCTCTGGTGGGAGTGGGAGGCCCAGCCTTGCTCCTGGAGAGCTGCTGCTGGATTTGAACCGCCATGCCAGTGAGCCCCCCTCCTTCTTTTTTTGGAGTCAGTTTTTATTTAACTGACAAGTGACGCTAGGGGCTAGTTTCTGTTTAGAGTTTAAAGAGTCTATCAAGGCACTTGTCTTCGGGAGTCCTCTGGCAGTAATCAGTCGAGTTTCTTCCTTAAAGCAATTTGAGGGGCTGTGTCTCATTTTTCTCTGACACTCTCAGGGTTCATCTCTTGTGGCCCTAGTTAGGAGGGCTGGTCAGGGCAGCCAGGCACCATCCACCCAGCTCTTTGGGGCTCTGGTGAGACAAGACGGTGGCTCTGTAGACAATGGGACTTAGAGATTCATTTCTCCTTTTAGCCTTTGATTTGCTTCTCTGTGCTCTTGTGCTCTGGACAAGGAGAGGCCGGCACTTGTAGCTTAGTCTCTGGGTCTTACTGATGGGAGCTAGGAATACCCAGGCATTTCAGTAGGATCTGGAGAGGCACATAGTCACATAGCATCATGTTCTTTGGGTGGGAGAGTCGCCATGCCTCAGGGCTGAGAACAGATCTCAGGAGCTTACGCTGTTGGAACCGGACCCCCTTCCTTTCACGCTTAGGGAAGCTGAGGCCCCTATAAGGAGAAGGACTCGCACTAGCACCTACAAGAACACAAGTATCGGGCAGAATGTGAGGGTGTCTGTGATCAGACATTCTGAGCTTAGGCCGTGGGCTAAATCCAGAGGTTGACGGGCGAAGAAGAGAGTGTTGAAGACCTGCTGCGGTCCACTTGGAGCTGGGACCCCCAGTGACCAGGCAGCCAGGCAGCGAGGGGCTTAGAGGTGCTCTTGTTTCAGAAGGGAGAATGCAAGGAGACCAGTGGGGACAGCAGCGACGGAGAGATGAAAACCCCAAGAAAGGAACGAGACACTGGAGGCTAGACAGGCCAGGGGGAGACCTCAGGGCTTGAGAAGAGAAGAAAACTTGACCTGGAGGCAGATGGGAACTGACGCTGAGAGATGAAGAGGAGGGGAGAGAGGGCCCCAGTCCTCTGGA
>PVJH01044447.1:0-12991 GCA_004026705.1 Nesogale talazaci | reverse complement strand
AAGGTTGATTTGTAACTTCAGGCTATATATAAGTTGGATGCCTATAGCCCAGGGACTGCCTCAATGTCACCTCCGTGGGCTCAAGATAAACTAGATTTTTAAAAAATCCAATTGTTAAACTGCATGTATGGTATGGTTTTATATATACTTAAATACTTGTGTACAAAAGTACAAGCTTTCAGTGTAAAAAAAGTATTTAGTATTATAAATTGTTTTTAATATTGAAAACAGTTAAACATAAGTACTTGTCAATAAGTGACTTAACTAAATAAATTAACTGCATAATAGAACAATATAAGGTAAAGCTATATATATTGGTCTTGAAAAATGTCCATGTTACATTATGAATTTGTAAAGCAAGTAAGCAAGTAGTTTATAAAGTTAGTAACATGCTTAAAAATTCTAGAAAGATGTCCATGACTTTATATGAGGTGTCTTCAATAAGTACTTGTTTTTTCTATTGTCAGCAAAATAAAGTTGTCAACTGTGATGGGGATATTATTAATGTTCATGTTTGGGCTGAGCCCCGGTGGCGTAGTGGTTGTGCGCGGGACTGCAGCCCACTGGGATGGAGGTTCGATTCCAGCTCCACGGAGCAAAGGCTGGGCCTCCTACTCCCACCAGCTGAGGGCAGTGATGCCCCCCCCCAAAAAAAAAAAATAATGTTCATGTTCATTCAACTTTATTTCATCTTTGTGTCCCTGAATTAGGTTGCTTTAGAGAACTTTGTGCTTTGTGTTGGATGCTGCATATCCGTGAAAACTTGTCCTATAGTTGCCGGCAATATCAGAAAGCAAGAGAAAATATGGGGAAGAAAAAGGTACGTATCTGCACAAGAGTAAGAAAAGCAGACAAATATTACTTGGGAAATTGCTTAGTAAAATCTACTGAACAAAAGTTTTCCTCTTGTACTTGTTCTGATTTGCTTAAACAGAAAAGGAAATGCTTCTTTTCAATGTCTGTTTAGGAACTTGAAGTGCAGTTTGACTCTTGTATGATTGAGCACTGCCTTAGTGCTGTGGAATGGGCTTACAGAATGTTACCGTTCTCTCGGTTTTTGAATATTGAAGAACTCAATCAAGATATAATTTTGAGCCTCATTGGAGAACTGCCACCCCTCAGAAAAGTAGGTGAAGATAAACTAAATTAGAACAGATATTTCAATTTATTGTCAGTAAGAATGATGTTGCTCATGAAACTCACTTTTAAATATTTTTGAAGGTAGCAGAAATTTTCATGAAAGCATTTCCCAATCCTGAGGACATACGGGTTCCTTTAAGAGAAAAGTACCATTCTCTTCAACAGAGACTCAGACACTGTGTTGTGAAAGGTATTATGTTATTTTTTACATAGCATGTAGAATTGCTGAAGATTCGTATTTTATTGCTTCTGTTTGCTTGGGTTATCTTTTTCCATCTTTTATTTTTTAATCTATTTGTAAATTTGAATCTAAATGTTCCCAGTAGATACCAAATAGTTAAGTCTTGGGTTTTTTTTTCATCCATCTCACTATCTGTGCCTTTTGATTGAATCATTTGATCTACTTACATTTGATGAATGTAGTTGAATTTATATCAGTCATTTTTTTTTCTTTTTGGGCATCACTGCTCTCTGGTGGTGGGAGTAGGAGGTCCAGCCCCGCTGCTGGAATTGAACCTCCGTCCCAGTGGGCCGCAGTCCCGTGCACAACCACTACGCCACCGGGGCTCAGCCCATTTTTTTTTTTTTATATATCTCATCTCAATTCATGTATTGAGTCTTCTTTGCAGCAGTTCTCAACCTGTGGGTCACGACCCCTTTGAGGTCAAATGACCCTTTCACAGGGGCTGCCCCATTCATAACAGGTGAAAAATGACAGTTATGATGTAGCAACAAAAATAATTGTGTAGTTGGGGGTCACCACAACATGAGGAATGTATGAGAGCATGGCAGCCTCAGAAAGGTTGAGAACCACTGCTCTACAGCTTTCTTTTCCATTTAGTGAACATTTTCCAATGAAAATATAGTTGTCATGCTTCTGAATTATTCTGATTTTTGAAAACAGTTAAATGACTTCTTAATTTTCCTTTATCAGGCCAACTCATTTATGGCTTCACTCCCTTCACTGCTCTTCCTTCTTTTTTTTTTTTTGTTTTGTTTTTGGGGCATCACTGCTCTCCGGTGGTGGGAGTAGGAGGCCCAGCCCCACTGCTGGACTTGAACCTCCGTCCCAGTGGGCCGAAGTCCCACGCACAACCACTACGCCACCGGGGCTCAGCCCCCTTTCACTGCTCTTCCGCAGGCCCTCGTCAGCGTCTGCAATTCTCCTCTAAAGCATACATTTCCTGCTAATGCTAAGCATGGCTGGGAACCAGGTCAACTGGTTCAACACCCTGCAGAGAATTTGCATTTCAATCTGGTCATTTCAACCAGATCCCCAGGTGATTCCTAATGACCCCCCTGGAATTTTAAAAGAAAAGTTATTGCTAATTAGTTGAAGATTTACATAGCAAGTCCATTAAACAATTCATTACCTGCTTTGTTTCATTTAATGCTATCCCCATATCACTTAACCCACTTCCTCCCTGTTTCCTGTTTCCATTCATCTTTCTTTCCTAACCCTTTTGAACTCTCCTCTGGAAAATGCAGTCCTTTTGATAGCAAATGGTTGATGAATCAAAGTAGTAAGTACCTCCCTAGTGGTAGTGTTTACCTTACAGACCTTATTTAAATTCATGGGTAGAGTCCTACATTCCTTACCCATCAACCTGAGTGGCTACCCATTCATTCACTCATCGATCACTGTTTGTGCAGAACTGTCTGTAACAGTATTTACCTTACTTGTAACTCTTGTACTCTACTCATAGTCTTCCCCTATCTGCAGTACTTTTTGCCTTCCTTTCCTTTTTCTCCTCTGGTGACTGTCAAAGGTTGCTTTCTTAATACTTCATAATATCTGCCCTTTTGTGATTGACATTTCATTCATGCTGTGAGATCTGGCAGGTAGGTTCATTTGTTGTTTTAATGTTGTGTCATATTCCATTCCGTGTAAGTACCTTAGTTTCGCTGCTGTTCCATCCGTGGACATTGAGGTTGTGCCTGCCTTTTGGCTATTGTGAGTAGTGCTGTGATGAGCATGGAAGTTCTTTGTGTGATTTTTATGTATACGCAAGGCTCTCCTCAGATCTTTTCAAAATGTAATTGCTCATTCAATATATTTGGGATGGAAATACCAATTCTCTACAGGTGGTCAAACTGGAGTGAACTGGTTTGAAGCTAAGGACTAAAGCATGATCTGTAAAAATTCAGCCTGTTGAGTGTCATGTGACCAGGAAGTACCAGAAATGGATTCCAGTTATGTCTTAGGTTGAAACATTTCATTGAGTTATAAGACTTTCTCTCTTTTTAGGTCCCAAAAGCGAGGAAATGATGTCTGCTACTATGCATTCAATCCATAAAGTGAGGGTGAAAGCTCTAAAGCGTGTGTGGAGAAATATAGGTCCTTTTGAGACCAATGTGTGGGAACCAACAGAAGAAGAAAAAGCAGAGGATGCCCCCGCACTGGACAGGTTTTCTCTGGGGACTAGTTTGAGCTGGAGTACACTCACAGACCTGGGCAGTTCCCTGGTTCACAGTGAGGCTGATACGGCAGACACTTTATCGGAAGCTCTGTCCTTGGAAGAAAAAAATACACTACATTTCTTTCACAGGTACAGTTGAGTTCTTAGTAGCTGTTATTCACTTCCTTTGGAAAAATAGAGTTTTACAATATATTTTTACCCAATTGATGAACTGATTTCTAGTCTCAGTAAACCCCACTGACTGCTACTACTAATATGAATGTTATATGCTATGCTCAATACTCACCAGCATACTCGTAGTATTAAAAGAGACCTTTAAAAATCCTTTTAAAATATTGAGATAGGGAAAAAGAAAACAACCCCCCCCCAAAAAAAAATTAAGATAGGAAGCAATTTTGCCATTTAAATTTATAAAGCCAAATGGATACATTCTTTACAGAGCTGAAAGACAAATTATTTATTTATTTATTTATACTTTTGGGCCTCACTACCCTCTGGTGGTGGGAGTATGAGGCCCAGCCTTGCTGCTGGATTTGAACTTCTAACCCAGTGGGCCACAGTCCTGTGCACAACCACTACACCACCGGGGCTCAGTCCAAGACAAATTATTTTAGTAACCATTAGAGATAAAAGTTTGGGGTCTGAGCCCCGGTGGCGTAGTGGTTGTGCGCGGGACTGCGGCCCACTGGGGTGGAGGTTCGATTCCAGCTCCACGGAGCAAAGGCTGGGCCTCCTACTTCCACCACCTGAGGGCAGTGATGCCCCCCAAAAAACAAAGAAAAAAGCAAAAAAACCCAAAAAGTTATGGGTTAGCTATATCATTTTGAAAGGGTTTATCTTTGAAACTTGTTGATGAATTATTGGGAAGTTCTTATTTTGTTTTTTTGTTTCTTTTGGAATTTGGGTTTTTTGGGGGGGGCATTACTGCCCTCTGGTGGTCTTGGGAGCTACCCAGCCTTGCTCCTGAAGAGCCGCTGCTGCATTTGAACCGCCAAGCCCATGGGCTGCAGTCCCGCACTCATCCACTATGCCACCGGTGCTCAGCCCTGGGAAGTTCTTTTATAATTCACTTTCTCCAGTGCAGTTTATCCTTCTCATGACTATAAGATTGTATAAATCAACCATAATCTTAAGAATAATATCCAAGTTGCTCTTAAGCATCTGGTTAAATCATAAATAATACATATAAAGGTACATACTCATGAACACATATAACATTAAAATGCTGTTCTTGTCTTGCAAGACAACAGTACTTAAATGTTAGGGCAGGTTTACCCTAAAGTTCATTAAGCTTCCATTACGGTAGGGCATTCTCTTATAATTTCAGTTTCTACAGCGCAGCTTATCCTTCTCATGACTATAAAAGATTGTTAAAATTAACCAGGACAAAAACTTGTTCCCAGAGTTTTTAAATATTGATGGTGGTCTCTTCCTTCTTACTGATTCTTAGTATTTTTACCTTTATTATTATTTTATCCTTTCCACTTTGTTTTGTTGTTTTTTGTTGTTTCTGTTGGGTTTTTCAGTTAGTGAAACACAGGAGTAGAAGCCCAGAAGGAAATAATAACTGATGCAAGGGATTTTTTAGGGGCTATAGGGAGGCTTGGTGCAAGACGGGGAAGGTGAGGGGATTTCAGCTGCAAATTGTGAAGGCTGGAGGGGCGAGAGAGCACTAACATTGACTGTGATCACATAACTCATTTAAAAAGCAATTTAACCATGGGGGGAGAAATTCTTAAATTGATTGTGGTAATGAGTATACAGTTCTTTATGTGATTGAACTATTGAATTTTATGATATGCGGATTATGTGCCAATAAAATTTAAAAATAACAAGCACTGTTCAAAGTATAGTCTTTACTTATTAAGCCAAACTATTGTTGGTTTACACAGGACTTTAGGGTAAAGTGACCAGATTTTAAGCCCGGGGGTGGGGGGGTGTTCTTGATTAAAAATTTGGCCTATATGGAGCAACAAAAATTTTCATAGAACACAAAAGTAGTATTGTAATATATTTTAATTTTAAAATGCTGCGGGACATTGTTAAATTGTTAAAAGGTGGGATGTCTGGTCACCTTACTGTAGGGAATATTGGGTTATTTTAAAGTTTACATGTTATCTCTGGCCACTGGTTTGGGGGGATACCCACTGGCTCCAGGAAATGTAAATTCCATGAGAATTTAAAATTAAGCTCTGCACCCTTCGCCTACTTTGAATTAGCCATGCAGTCTGTTTTCTCTTCCTTTTTCCTCTTGACTCTCCTCTACTGCTGCTGCTTCTGGCAAATAGGGAGCAATTGTGATTCTTTGTATGGCCACTTGCAGAATGATACTAGGCCCATTACCTAGAATGTCCCATGAAACCATGCCCCTAAGCCTCCAAACCAAGAACAGGATCCCATGAAGTGTTTGGTTATATGGGAGCATCACATGCAGCTGTTCTTTGTTGTGGTAAAAGTAAACCACACACTATCTGTCAATTCAGCTTTTTCAGGTGCTACAAAGCTTAGTGACATCAGTTACTTTAGTCACAGCACCGACACCCATATAGAAGGTGATGAAGGTACAACAAACCGATTTAATTTATGCGGAGTTCAGAGATGAAATTTAGTGATTAAATGTTTTTGTTTTTTTTTTTATCTCTTTCGATTTCTTTCTGCTACAGAAATACCCCAGGTCAAATGGAGTTAGCATCAAAGAGTAAGCCCAATGAAAAAAAGAAACTATATAATCCAAAAGAGAACTCTAAGAGAAAAGAAGACGAGAAGTCACCCCAAACTAAAGTTCCTGTAGTAGGTGTTTGGGAATTTGAACGTGACGATGATGAATATATTCAATTCCTTGATCTCTTCTTGAGTTATGTTCTTGAAAGAGACCTCCTTACTACCAGGGATCCTGGCATTCCATTTCTAACCAGTTTCTCTTCACATCTTAAAGAACACGAACTTAATTCCTTAGTTTTTGATGTGCACACAACGTTAAAGCGCCGTCAGGGCAAAACCCAAAGCCAGAATGTGTTCAGAGCGGGCTCCTGCTTTACTGTTGCTCCTGAGTCAGATGATGGTGAAAATGCATCAGCTGTAAACGACGACTGCCCCCGACATTTGGAAAACCAGGCAATTCCTGCTTCAGGAGTGGTTAAACAAGACGTTAGACCTTTTTTTGAGAAACCTTTTAATGGAATCAGGAAAAATGAAGCCAAGTGTGGATTGTTTGGTTTAAAACAAAAGTCAATTTACAGAATGCAAAACAACAGTCAGGAGAAGCCTCTAGTCCACAAATTGTCAGCCCCCACTTTTTGGACTCCCAATTCTGTTAGCATGAGATGTCTTTTCAGAGCAATTGAAAACAATGATCTTAATCCTCAAGAAGATCTTCCCCTAGTGCTAAGCAATACAGTTGGCAATATTGGCAGGCTGCTGGAATGGATGATAAGATGGTCTGATCGAAGATTACTCTGTGATTCTAATAACTGGGAGCCATCCCGGGAGCACAGTCCAGTAATTCGTATAAAGACCTCTACAGCAGCCATTCTGACATCCCTGTGGCTTTTAGGACAACCCTATTTTGCAACATACAAAGCAAAATACGGTGCTTTTATGGTAAGTGCATGAATTGTTTATCGTATATAAATGAAAGGTCTTATATTAGAGGAGCAGTAATAAGAGTTAATGACAGGGGCTGAGCCCCGGTGGTGTAGTGGTTGTGCGCGGAACTGCGGCCCACTGGGACGGAGGTTCAATTCCAGCAGTGGGGCTGGGCCTCCTACTCCCACCGCCGGAGAGCAGTGATGCCCCAAAAACCAAAAAAAAAAAAGAGTTAATGACAATTGTGTTGTTTTAATTAGTATTCACAACTTGATCTTTAGGTTCTAACATCCATTGTAGTGGCTACACAGACCTTACACAAAATTCATGATGAAAGGGTTCGTTAAGGAAGTTAGAGGTAGCAACACAAATGAGAAATAACCAGTATAGAGTTGTTTCTCAGAACATGTTACAAAGTTCTTTTAGGTCTGCTAAAAAATGTTCAAAGGGCATACCACTCCACTATAAACCTCATCCCGATGGCATTTAGCACAACCTGTGGGTCAGCAAACCCAGGTCCCTAAATTAAGTGCCCAGAGGCACCCACTTCACAAGCCAGCCTCTTACCCCAAAGCACTCTGCTTCACTTGTTCTGTGGGCTACGAAGTCTGCCACTCTGTTTCATGTATTTGCTCCTGGTTCTGCTGTTGCTCCTGTGACACCATAGATGTCTTCTGGATCCAGGAGGTTCACTGTACAAGTATCTCAGCTTAGCAAGATGCACTCCACTCCTGGATCTTGCTTGTAAAGAGATCCTCCCTCCTGTTTCTCAGTGGGTTCATTTTATACACAGCAAGATGGCATTGCAAGGAATCCTATTCACAATGATCCACTGGTGAATCCTACCAGTCTCTTTCCCCACCTTTTTAACCAGACCCATGCAGGAAAAGGTTGCTTTGATTGGATTTAGAGACCTTCTTTGGAAGAGTTGTTTTTAATTTGTTTTGTCTAGGCCATTTGTGCAGTGCCCCCACCCCCAACCCCTGATTTGACTCCTTAAATATAAGTAAAAGTAAAAGGTTTTGACACTGTATTTGTTTTGTTTTGTTTTGATATCACTGCTCTCTGATGGTTGTGGGAGCTGCCCTATGCTGCCCTTGAGAGCTGCCGGTGGATTTGAACTGCCAAGCCCGCGGGCCGCAGTTCCGCACTCAACCACTTACGCCACCGGGACTCAGCCCTTGACACTGTATTTAGAAAAAAGAAAAGGATAATTTTAAGCAATTTGAAAAGCAATATTTCAATTATGTTAATTTTCAGATTTGGTTCAGTTGAAAAGAGACTAAGCCCCCAAACCAAACCTGTGACCCTAGATTCAATTCTGATTCGCATCAAACCCTTTTCGATCAGAGTAAAATGACCCCTGGTTTACGAGACTTCTGTCTTCACAGAGCTGATAGCCATATTTTTCTCCTGTGGAGCGGTTGGTGAGTTTGAGCATCCAAACTTTTGGTTAGTCAATGAGTTCTTAACCATGGTGCCCTTGGTTTTCTGACTGGTGTTTCCTCACATGCTTTGGAGGATCATCTTTTGTGTACTCTGTGGCCAGAAGAGGTTGGAGAACCTGATTTAGGATGGCAGGTGACTGTCAGTAGATGAGTTAACTAGCCAGTAGCAAAGAACAGGCTTCTCAATTATTTGCAAGATAACCATTTTTAGTATAAAGTAGTTTGATTGTAGTTGTTATAACTAAAAGAAGTATATGAACTTCATAGGAAATAGTCAATTTTTTCTTAATTTACATGAAAATTAATAAGTAATAATAAATAGTTGAGATGGGTATTTTTAAAAATCTATTGAGAATTTTAACAGTTTCTAAATTATATTTTAAAGTGCCTGTGTTCTAAAATGGTTTATTTTAAACTGAAGGGTGTGAAGTGTGTTTGTGCAAGTTTGTTTTTGTGGGATTGTGTGTGTGTGTGTGTGTGTGACCAATTTCTGTCATCCTGAGGCATGAGAGTTGATATTTTGTATTGAAATGTGTAATCATTTCTGGGTAATTCCTACCTGAATTTTTAAGTAAGAAACAGATGGGATATCTCTGGTATTTTTTTTGTCTGTATGTATTTTGATAGGATTTAGAGACCTTTATGTATGCCCCTTTATCTGGCATTATATGTGCCACTTTAGCATATTATTATAATAGCAAGCAATCATAAGACTAAAGCAATGTTGCCATTGTCTTGTGGTCTGAAAATCATGAAGCTCGGGCTGAGCCCTGGTGGCGTAGAGGTTGTGCGCAGGACTGTGGCCCACTGGGATGAAGGTTCAATTCCAGAAGTGGGGCTGGGCCTCCTACTCCCACCACCGGAGAGCAGTGATGCCCCCCCTCCCAAAAAAAAATCATGAAGCTCATATATATATATATCTTTTGGTTAAATAAGACTTGCTTCTTGTTCAGCAATAACTATTGAGTAGCAATAATACAGTACTACTTCATAAACAAGAAAAGACTGACTCAAAAGTTGTGGCTAATTCTAAAGTTGCAGAAATATAAGTGTTTCAAAAATAAAAATTCCCTTTATAAATGATTCCTTTTAGGTTCAAGAGAATTGTCATTCTAAATGTCAGACTGAACCCAAGGTTGAAGATGAGCGTGAAGCTGAAGCTGGCTGGATAGTTGCTTTGTCAGCGGGAGCTGGGCCTGAGGAGATAAAGGACCCAAATGAATCTTGTCTGAGCATCATGGAGTAAGCTGTTGATTACACCCTTTCTTTCAATTGAATATATGGCCAGCTTGATCATGTTTGGACTTAAAGGGAAGAGTTGAACCCTGGAAAGTTAAAAGAATGAGCACTCTGTGACTGGCTATAACACTTGACAGCAAATTGTGTTTCTTCTTTGTTGGTCTACCTTTTACTTTCTGAGAGAAGAGCTAAGAGATCCAGAAAGTTCCCTTTACTTATATTAACTTATTTTCTATGTCAGAGAAAGTTGAACTAATCACTTCAGCCAGTTTTGCAAAGGAGTTATTATACTATGAATAACAATATCTTTGAAGGACAAAGATCTTATATCAGGAAAATTCCTTTTCTGAAACAGGCCAACAATTTAGATAAGTTGAAATTAGGCTTTAAAAAAATGAGGCTCTTATGGAATGTCTAGTATATGACATAGCAGGAGCCTTGGTGGCATTGTGGTTATGTGTTGGGCTGCTACCTCCAAGGCCAGCAGTTCAAAACCACCAGCTCCTCCGCAGGAGAAAGATGGGCTGTCTGCTCCCATAAAGTTGCTGTGTAGTCTCATAGGAAGATACAGTCTTGGAAACTCACAGGGGAAGTGCTACTCTGTCCTGCAGGGTCACCGTGAGCTGGCCTCTGCTCAGTGGCTGGGAGTTTGGTTTTTTGAGTTGATTATGTATCACACATGAGTGTTTTGAAAGAGCATTTGTTTTTATAAATCTGATAATTAAGTTCTTGTTTTTAAAAGCTGAATGAATTAAAGCAAACTTTTTTGTCTCTAAGAGTTGGCTATAATTTTAGTTGCTGCCTTTCTGTCAATTAGAGTGCCAACTGAAGGAGCAATAACTGAAATAAAAGAAATCAGTGATGAAATTATTTCTGTCTCTCATGATCCTGAAAAAAAACTTGAGAACATTGATGAGGATCTTTTAGAAGAAGTAGAAACATTCACCCAAGAAGAAATGGATATACACGTATCAGACTGCGAAGGTCAGTTCATTTAGATGTTAGTCTTTGGCTTTATTAATTTAATATCGTTTGATAATGATTATGATGATTTCTTTAGTTTATATTTAAGTGAGTATGACTTTGTTCAAGTACGTAAGCCCAGAGGCAGTCATTGAAACAAAAAGGGGATAGTGCATGATTTAAAATTAAGGATGGTGGGCTGAGCCCCGGTGGTGTAGTGGTTGTGTGTGGGTCTGCAGCCCACTGGGACGGAGGTTCCATTCCAGCAGTGGGGCTGGGCCTCCTACTCCCATTACCGGAGAGCAGTGATGCCCGCCCCCCCCAAAAAAAATTAAGGATGGTGTATGTCAGGATTGCATCCTTTCACCCTATTTATATATTCAATCTATGTGGAGCAATGCTATGAGAAGCTGAACTACGTAATGAAGTGCATCAGGATCAGAACACTCATTAACAACCTGAAGTATGCTTAGGGTACAGCCTTGTTTCCTGAAACCTAAGAGAACTCGAAACACCAATGAAAATCAAAGATCGCAACTTTTTTTGTTTGTTGTTTGTTTGTTTGTTTTTTTTTGGGGGGGGGCTTCACTGCTCTCTGGTGATGGGAGTAGGAAAGATTGCAACTTTTATGAAGGATTGTGCCTCATAGGATAAAATCATTGCAAAAAAATAAAGAGAGAAAACAATAACAAGGAAAAAATTTCTTGTAATTGGAATAATAAGCAACATTGTGATAAACAGGAAAGATTGAAGTTGTCCATGATTTAATTTTACTTGGATTCACATTCAGTGCCTGTGGAAGCAACAATCAAGAAATCAAATGATGTATTTTGTACTAGGCAAATCTGTTGCAAAATATTTCTTTAGAGTGTTAAGCAGCAAAGACGTCACCTTGGAAAAAAAGTCACCTTGAATTCTTTTAAAAATCATTTTATTGGGGGCTCTTATTACAATCCATACATCCATTGTATCAGCAAATTTGTACATTTATTGCCATCATCCTTTTCAAAACATCTTCTTTCTACTTGAGCCCTTGGTATCAGCTCCTCTTTTTTCCCCTCCCACCCCCCAGTCACCTTGAATATTAAAGTGCCCTGAACTGTGATATTTTAAATTGCCTTCCGGAAGCTGGACATTGAATAATGAAGACAGAAAAATAATTGATGCCTTTGAATTATGGTGTTGGTATAAATTATCAAGAGTACCTTGGACTGCCAGAATGAACACACAGATCTTCCTTGGGTGCAGTATTGTCAGAGCACTCCTTAGAAACAATGATGGCGAGACTTTGCCTTAATTTACTTTGTCATCAGGAGGGGCCTGCCCTAGAGAAGGGCGTCAAGCTTGTTGGATAAGTATTGAATTAAAGGAAGGCCCTCAATGAGATGGAGTGGTGCAGTAGTTGGAACGGGCTTAAACTCAGCTGTGAGTGTGAGAATAGCTCTGGACTGGACAGTATTTTATCAGCATTTAGACTGCACTATAGCTCATTAGTACTATTTCGTAGTTCCCCCTGCTCAAAGTAAAATTCTTTCTAATCTATTCCTGTCTGCTAGTCTTTTGTAGTAGCTTAGGGACACTTGATCTCATAAATAGAGGGGGCGGGGAGTGAACTAAGCATTGGGCTGCTGAAGTGCGCGGAGGCTGGTAGTTCAAACTTGCCACCCACTCTGCGGGAGTGTGATGAGACTACCTCTTCCCATAAAAATTAAATTTCAGAAACCCTAAGGAGCAGTACCCTGCCCCAGTGTTGGTTGGAAATCACTCAGGATTCCTGGGTTTGTGGCTTAAGGCTGACCTGATGAAAAGGGTTTAGTTTCCATGTGTTAAAAAAAGTAACTTTGTTAAGAGGATAGAAAATGTACACTTGCCATTTAAATTTGCCTTTCCCTGCTTCTCCTAAAATGGCACTAGATTATTTTTCATGTTTTTATCTTCATCTTTTGTTTCCCTATAGAAAACACCAGGGAACCCATTGAAAGTCTCAAAAGTGCCAGTGTTGCTGTTTGCCTGAAGCCTTTGCCACAGCTTTTGGAAGAAGTAAGTCAGCCCTTAGTAGATACATTCTTTCATTTTCTGATCTTTAAATTAGCCTTAAGTGTTACTTGATATATTACATTATCTCTTAAAAATACACTGTGCCTTGTAAAACATAACCAATGCCATTTTATGAAAGTTCTATTGCTGGGCTGAGCC
>PVJH01044446.1:0-12858 GCA_004026705.1 Nesogale talazaci | reverse complement strand
ATATATATATACATATATATATCAGAGATAAATTCCATTATCTTTTACTGCCATTTTCCCTGGGAACCCTTTGAAGCCCCTGTGATAGTAAGTTCAGGGTCACCTTGGCTGGGGTAGGCCTCTTTTTTTTTTTGTTTTTGGGGCATCGTTGCCCTCTGGTGGTGGGAGTAGGAGGCCCAGCCTTGTTGCTGGATTTGAACTTCCAACCCAGTGGGCCGCAGTCCCATGAACAACCTCTACACCACCGGGGCTCAGCCCTGGGGTAGGGCTCTTGGTTGTTGGATAAGACCTACTGTAATGTAATCAGCATCACGACGGGACCTAGAACAATGAACTCAACTCTGCCAGCAGCCTGCAGGTGGGGTGGGGTGCAGCCTCCTTGGTGCAACTGGAAGGCAGACTTTTAGACCAGGTCCTGCTCCTTCTCACAGACCCTGTGGGGAAAGCATTTCAGCCCTGCCGTATCTGCATCCTGCCCTGTAGCCTGTTGATCCCAGGAGCCACCACTGGACTCGACCTTGGGTTCACTTGACTTTGCGTCCCCTAGCTTGTGGTATTCCTGCTTTGCCTCCCAGCACCGTAGCGTCTTAGTTTGTCAGCGCCCACAGCTACCTGGGTCAGGAGAAGTTTCCAGCTTTACCATCTGATCCACTGACTCGAAATTGACTGGACTTAGCTGCTGCTACAACGGTGTGAGGCATTGCTTGGCGCAAATTTCTTTTTACACACACACACACACACCCCCGTAAATATCACTTTCTAGAGAATCCAGCCTTGCACAGTCCTCTTGCACAGAGTTATATGTGTGTATAAGGCTAAAGTTCACCTGGTCCAAGCCATAGTCTTTCCAGTGGGCTCAGGTGCATGTGAAAGTTGGACATCGAGTACGGAAGACGGAAGAAGAACGATGCATTTGACTTACGGCGCTGGACAAGACTGTGGACAGTGTCCCGGCCTGCCAACAGAGCACCCAGTGCTGTCTCGGGAGGCGCCCAGCCAGCCTGCTCCTCAGACAGAGGGGAGGCTCGCGGGAGAGAGCCCACCTCCCTCACTCTGGATGTGCAGTCGGGAGAGAGAGGTCCCTGAAGAAGGGCATCCTGCTTGGTAAGGGAGAGGGGCAGCACTAAAGGGGGCTGCCCTCGACCAGATGGACTGACCCCAGGGCTGACCCGATGGGCTGGAACAGCAAAAATTGTGAAACGGCTCGGGACCTGGCAGTTTTGCCCTGCTGCACACAGGGTCACTGTGAGTCAGAACCAAACTGACCACACTAAACAACAACAGCAACAACACACCTAGGCAGACAAACGGCCACCCAGCTGTCAGTGTGTGGCGGCTGTGATGCTGTAGGCTCTGATATCAGTGTTTCAAATGCCAGCAGTGTAGGACCTTCGTGATGGACACCGGTCACACTAAGACAGCTGGGAAAGAAAGGCCTGATGGTCCTGACGCCATCGATGGACCAATGAGGAGGCCGGGTGGCAGTGTTGGGTGAGCACTGGACTTCTAAACTGTAGAGTTGGCAGTTCAAACCCCATGAACCTCTTCTGGGGAGGAAGAGGAGGCTACTTGATCCCGTAAAGAATTACAGCCCTGGGAAACACTGTGCACGGTCCCCGGGAGTCGGAATTCCCTGGACGGCAGTAGGCGGTGTACGTGTCCCTGTGGAATGATCTCTCTCTTTCTTGCAATGGACCAGAGGCTGACAGGTCTGGACTTGGGTGTCCAGGAGAACGGAGGCCGGTGAGAAAGATGGGAGATCGGGGAGGGGAGAAAGAAGATGAGGGTGGAGGCTGATGAGTGGTATGAACTATTGAACGCAGGGGCGATAGTCTGAGACGAGAACGTGCCCACCTAATTCGCAGTACAAAATTCACGAAGAAAATTAACCAAGGGAAGTCACGTGGAGCATAGTGGGGCGCTGTCTGCTCACTCACCCCGGCAGGTCATTGGGAGGACTCTCTGGGTGGACAAGAACATCGTGCACGGTGAGCAGAGGGCCAGCCAGGGTGGAGGGACCCTCTGTTGAGACGGTCGGCCCAGCAGGCTCCGCCGCGGTGAACTCACACATGCTGGCGCGGATGCAGACGTGGATGCAGGCACGGACACGGTCTCATTCTTTTGTACGTACGGTCATCCGGAGTTAGGATGATCTCAGAGCAGCTAAGAATTACAACCTCTCTAGAAAAATCCTCCCCGTCCGGCCCACTGGACTTTAACACAGGGGCAATCTCCAGTTGCTGAGACGAAGGGGTGGGAGTTAGGTCATTTTGTGCCAACGGAGACGTATAAAGGTGTCGGGCTGGAATCCAACCTGTCAATCAGGCCACAGCCTGATGCTGGGGCGGGGTGGGGTGGGGTGCCTTCTGTGAGGAGGACTCTGGGAACCTCCCCCTCCCTGCCGGGCCGGCATCCTGCTTGCTGGGACAGTGGTGGCCACCTCTGCACCCGCCGGCCTGCACCCCGCGCTTCATGGCACGTGGCTGCGGAGTCTGAAGAGAGACTCATGGACTGGTATCTGACTTACAGCTAGAGCGCTTTCTTGATGTATAATTACGTACTTCTTGACATAAAGCCGTCTCATATCCCTTGAGTACCCGAGTGCCCCGGGCCTCCCACAGACGGGGAGAGGAGACATCTTTTGTGTCGAGTGAAGCCTATTTTGCGAGGTGTAAGCATCCCTTTGATGGAGGAGGGAAGCCATCATTCCGTTTGGAATCCTATAGGGGCCCACTGTGGAGAAAAGCTGGGAGAGGCATGAGAGGCAGAGGGCCCCGCACAGAGCTGGGCAACGAGGCAGGAGGGCGTAGGGCACACCCGCACAAGCTGTGGGTCATAGTCGTGAGACACTGGGGTTAGGGAAACAGGAGGCCACCTTTCATTTCTCAGTTGGTCGGACTATGGAGGCTTTTGTGTTGCTGTGATGCTGGAGGCTGTGTCCCTGGGGTTTCCAATGCCAGCAGGGTCTCCCGTGGGGGAGCATGTGGACCGCAAATGGACTGCGAAGAAGGAAGAGGCTGTCTACTTCGGAGGGGTCAGTCATTGGAAACCTTCCTACTGGCAGCAGACCAGGTCCGAGAGCCCCAGAAGAGGAAGGCAGCCAACAGCATCGACCAGCTCTTCCATTTCTTTTCTTTTTTTTAAATTTTTTCATCTTGCATTTCGAGAGAAGACTCCATAGAATCAGTTCTTGGGGTAAGTGCTCAGGTAGCAATAGGTTCCGATTTACATCCCAAGCAAATTAGTTGATCAGTGTGTTAGTCCGGGGCAACTAGAGAAACAACTCCAGAGACACTCGTGTGTATGTGTGTGTGTGTGTGTGTGTGTGTGTGTGTAATAGGGAGCTTTACATAAAGAGCAATTGTACATTCAGAACACATCCCAGACCAGTCCAGATCAAGTCCATAAGTCCGATATCAGTCCATATGTCTGATGCCAATCCATAAGTTCATCTTCAGACTCACACAAAATCAATGACGCCGCATGCAGGAAGATTGCAGGCCGGTGGGTGGGAAGTCTTGTGGTTCCAGGGGCAGCATCTCGGCAGCAGTGTGGGTCTCCACGTGGTCCCCCCGGATCCAGAGTTCTACCTCCATCAGCACGGCTGCATGTGGTGGGCCAACAGGAAGATGAAGCAGAGAGGGTCAGGGTATCTGGCCTCAGCGAGCTCTCCAGCTCCATGTCGTTGCCAGATGAGGTCATCAAGCTGGGACCCAATGGGCAGGCTGGACTCCACCCCTTCGCAAGTTGACAGGAGATTATGTAATTGCCACAATGGGCCAGGAGGCTGGGAGGTGGCTGCAGGATGACTGAGGGAACAGGAGGTGGGGCCGGACCTTTGGCATGCCTAAAGGTGGAGCAGAGGAAATGGAAATGAGAGATGAGTGGAGGCCAAATCAGACAAGCGTCCCCAGAGGCCTGGACCTGTGCAGGTTGCAGCTCGACCTGGCATTCAGGGAAAAGGACGGTGACTCAGGAGGGGGAGGACAGGCCCATCTCTAGCGCCTTATGGCCTTTGATGAGGAGTCCTGGTGGCACGTGGGTGGGGTTGGCGTGGGGGGTGTTAACCATTGGACTACCCATGACAAGGCAGGCCATATAAGCCCACCTGTTCCACAGGAGAGGGCTGGCATCGCCTGCCCCTTTGGAGAATGACGACCTTGGAAGTCCGATCGAAGGTCACTGTGAGTCAGGATAAGGAGCCCTGGCGGGCTATGAGTTGGGTTGCTAACTGCACGGTCAGGAGTTTGAAACCACCAGCCGCTCCACGGGAGTGTAGAGTGACAGTCTCCGGAGCCCACAGGGCAGCTCTGCTCTGCCGTACGGGAGGTTCTGAGTAGGAATTGACGCGAAGGTGGTGAGCGCTAAGTCGGAATGGGCAGTGGGTTTGACGTGGTGTGGGCGTAGCTTCTTGTGGCTCACACAGTCTTCTGGCATCTAGTTCCTAGCACACCACAGTCAAGGTATGCTTCCGCTTGACAGAGGAAGAAATGGAGACCTAGAGCGGTCCCATGGCAAGACTTAGACTCAGACTCTTTCCAGAAATCATAGAACCTTCCAGCGCTCAGCGAGGGGAAGCCACCTTTCTAACTGTGGGTGCCTCTTGGGACAGGGGGCAGCCAGAGCAAGGCCCAGAGAGCACCTTGCTAGGTACACAGGTGGCGCAGCCTGAGCAATGACTATGTGTGTGAATCCAGCTGTGTGACTTTGGATGAGTGGCACAACCTCTCTGTGCCGCAGTGTCTGCTTCTATAAAATGGAAATAAGACGCCTACTTCCTACAGTTGCTGAAAGGATCGACGGCTTTATACATGTCACAAAGAGCTTAGGACAGTCTGGCACAAAGCAAGTGCCTGTACACTACCTCAAAGAGATCGCCTGGAAGAATGCGTGGGAAACCAGGCCCCTGGCATTCACAAGCTTCCCCCTACTTCCCTGCCTGTGAAATGGACCCAGTAGAGGCTGGTGTCTGCGATCCTGCTCTGGCGCGAGGGTTCTGGCAAAGCCTGCCCTTTCCACGGGTTTCCATGCTCCTTGGTCCTAGTTTAGGAGCACAGATTGCATAGTCAGCATTCCTAAACCACCAGCCTCTCTGAGAGAAAGACAGGGCTTTCTACTCCCACAAAGACTTAGTCTCCGGGGGCTGAGCCCCGGTGGCGTACTGGTTGTGCGCGGGACTGCAGCCCACTGGGATGGAAGTTCAATTCCAGCTTCACAGAGCAAAGGCTGGGCCTCCTACTCTCACCACCAGAGGGCAGTGATGTCCCCTCCGCCCCTCAAAAAAAGACTTAGTCTCAGAAACTCCCAGGGGCTATTTCGCCCTGTCCTAGAGGGTCACCTTTGGCGTGATGGCAGTGCATTTGGTCGGGACCTGGCTCTCCCCTAGCTGCAGGCACTGCAGAGAAGTTCGACGGGGTGAGCCATGGATGCTTTGGTTGCTCTGGTGGTTCAGTGAGTATGTAGTGGGCTGCTAACTCAGGGGTTGGTGGTTCAAATCCACCCAGTGCTCCTTAGCAGAACGACCTGGGGATCTGTTTCCCCTGGCATCAGTCTAGGAACCTCAGGCAGCAGTTCTACTTGGTCACACAAGCTTTCCAGAAGACAGAATTGACCCGACAGCACCTGAGAACAACGGCATATTTGATGGGCTTCCAAAGGCTCATGAAAAGTGTCTACAATCTTGTAGTTCCACTTTTCCATAAATTGTTGAAGGTAAATCGTTGAAAGTCCCCTTGAGAATGTGTGTGTGTGTGTGTGTATCTAAGGCAATCTAAAGGCAGCAGCATTTATATGCATATACATGGAGCTATACTAAACCCACTGCCAGCCCAGATTGTGTAAGGCGCTTCCGAGACTGTAGATCTTTTCTTGAATATTTTATCGGGGGGCTCTTACAGCTCTTATAACATTCCATACATCAATTGCGTCAAGCATATCTGTGCATCTGCTGCCAGCATCATGTCCAAAGCACTGTCTTTCTACTAGAGCCCTCTTTTTGTCCCTCCTCCCTCTCAATCCTTGATCAATCATACATTGCTATTATTTCCTGTCTTACACGGCCCAGTGTCGCCCTTCCCCCACATTTCTGTTTTTGTCCCCTTCAGGGATGGGCTGTATATCACCCTTGTGATAGGTTCCCCTTCTCTCCCCCTCCCCGTCCCCAGTCATTCTCCAACCCTCATGATATTGCTACTGCTCTGAGGAGTTCCTCTGTCCTGAATTCCCTATTTCATTAGTTCTTTAGTGTTCTCCAGTCTAGCCAGACTTGTAAGGTAGAATGGGTCATGGTAGTGGGGAGAGGAAGCCTTCAGGAACTAGAGGGATGTGTTCTACTGAACCTTGGTTGAATCATCCCTTCCTTAGAATCCTTCTGTGGGGGGATATACAATTTTCTACAGCTGTCCTTTGGGTCTTTACTCCAACCCTCCATCCTTGGCATCTATATAATTGTTTGCTTTGGATCTTTTGATATCTGATAACTGATCCCATTGATACCTCATGATCACACAAGCTGGTGAGCTTCTTCCAAGTGGACTTTGTTGTTTCTCAACTAGATGGCTGCTTGTTTAACTTCAAGCCTTTAAGACCTTAGACATTATATCTTTTTTTTTTTAAGGCATCACTGCCCTCGGGTGGTGGGAGTAGGAGGCCCAGCCCCACTGCTGGAATTGAACCTCCGTCCCAGTGGGCCGCAGTTCTGTGCACAACCACTATGCCACCGGGGCTCAGTCCGACACTCTATCTTTTGATAGCTGGGCACCATCAGCTTTCTTCACCACATTTGCTTATGCACCCATTTTGTCTTCAGTGATCGTGTCGGGAAGGTGAGCATCAAAGAGGGCCAGGTTACTAGAACAAAGTGTTCTTGTGTTTAGGGAGACCTGGAGTAGAGGCCCAAAGTCCATCTGCTATCTTAATACCTAACATATAAATATATGTATTTGATCTCTATTCTTTTCATTATAAATGAATGTATTTACATATATACATGCCTAAAACTATGCTTAAAAATCATTGTGTTGGGGCTTGTACAGCTCTTATCACAGTTCATACATATATCCATCGTGTCAATCACACATCTGTTGCCATCATCACTCTTAAAACATTTGCTTTCTACTCGAGCCCTTGGTATCAGCCCCTCATTTTACCCCTCCTTCCCAGCCCCCCTATCCATAGCTTTCTGCCTCCTACTTTTCCCTCTATTTCCTTTGACCTTCCTTCTAGCCCACTATCATGCTCACCCTTCATCTGGCTTTCAGTAATTCCTCTTGGATACAGTACACTTGATAAAATCCCACCAGACATTATATGCCCTTCTAGTCATACATTTTAGATCTCTTGTTCCTTTACCTCTTAGCTTGTGGTTCCCCCCCTTCTCGCCCCTCCTCTTCCATGGCCACCGCCCTCAGAACCACCGATCCCTCCGTCTTCTCTCGGGATTGTCATGCTGCCTATCTTATCCAGGTTGGCATAGGTGAGACTGTTGGTCTCTAGGGGGAAAGCAGTCTCATTCTTCCTTCTCCCATGAGTGGCTGGGGGCTTGAGCTGCTGGCCTTTCAGTCCGTAGCCAAATGCCTGACTTATAAATACACATATATTTACAAGAATGAGATCATTCGTGTTATTTGGAAACCTACTTTTTACCCTTCATGAAATATTTTGGGCACCTTTTGCTCTGAGTAAGCCTAGTTTTGCACACTTGTGTTCTGTTGTTCAGCCCTCGGTCCAACGCAAATGTTTACTGTCCTGGAAGGTGTTGTTGATTTTCCATCCCCCTCCCTCCCCTCAAGGACGCCTTACACCTTGGACATCTCTTTGAAACCTTTCCTACTTGTGAGGTCACTGTTTGTTTGCAAGTGGGTCATAGGAGTTATTTTGCCCCTTGTATGGGGGTTATTTTGTCTCCTTTTATAGGGGGGGGTTATTCTGTCTCCTTTTATAGGGGGGTCATTCTGTCTCCTTGTATAGGGGATCATCCTGACTCCTTCTATATGGGTTCATCCTGTCTCCTTGTATAGGGGTCCTCCTGTCTCCTTGTATAGGGGTCCTCCTGTCTCCTTGAGTTGGAGTCATCCTGTCCCCTCATATAGGGATCATCCTGTCTCCTTATATAGGGATCCTCCTGTCTCCTTGTATAGGGGTCCTCCTGTGTGCTTGTATGGGAGTCATCCTGTCTCATTGTATAGGAGCCATCGTGTCTCCCTATATAGGGGTCCTCCTGTCTCCTTATATAGGGGTCCTCCTGTCTCTTTGTATAGGGGTCCTCCTGTCTCCTTGTATGGGATCATCCTTTCTCTTTATATAGGTGTCCTCTTGCCTCCTTGTATAGGGGTAATGTTATCTCCTTGTATAGGGGTCCTCCTATCTCCTTGTATAGGAGCCATCCTATTTCCTTATATAGGAGTCCTCCTGTCTCCTTGTATGGGGGTAATGTTATCTCCTTGTATAGGGGTCCTCCTGTCTCCTTATATAGGGGTCCTCCTGTCTCCTTGTATAGGGGTCCTCCTGTCTCCTTGTATAGGGGTCCTCCTGTCTCCTTATATAGGGGTCCTCCTGTCTCCTTGTATAGGGGTCCTCCTGTCTCCTTATATAGGGGTCCTCCTGTCTCCTTATATAGGGGTCCTCCTGTCTCCTTATATAGGAGTCCTCCTGTCTCCTCGTATAGGGGTAATGTTATCTCCTCGTACAGGGCATCATTCTGCTTCCTTGTCTTCAGGGTCACCACAAGTTGGGCTGACTTGACAGCAGAGTGCAGCAGTGAGCCTAGGTGAGCCTGGCAAAAGGCAGGAGCCCAGACAGCCTGCCCGTGAGTGAGTGCAGGAGCCCAGACAGCCTGCCCGTGAGTGCAGGAGCCCAGACAGCCTGCCCGTGAGTGCAGGAGCCCAGACAGCCTGCCCGTGAGTGAGTGCAGGAGCCCAGACAGCCTGCCCGTGAGTGCAGGAGCCCAGACAGCCTGCCGTGAGTGCAGGAGCCCAGACAGCCTGCCGTGAGTGCAGGAGCCCAGACAGCCTGCCCGTGAGTGCAGGAGCCCAGACAGCCTGCCGTGAGTGCAGGAGCCCAGACAGCCTGCCGTGAGTGCAGGAGCCCAGACAGCCTGCCCGTGAGTGCAGGAGCCCTGCCACCCACCTGGGGCTGCACACTGACTGCTGTGCTTGGATGTCCCCGGAGGCAGGGCAGAAGCTGCTGGGCTGGAGGGGGGGGGGCAGAGGCACCCCTTGCTGCTCTTCTCCGGTCTCCCTTCACTCTCTTAGGTAGCAGGGGTCCCTGGCTCAGCCACACTCCCCCTCCCTGTTGGAACTGCATAGGGAAGTCAGACAGCCCCTTCCCCAAGTCCCCAGGACATTGTCCACAGTGCCAAGTCCTCTCCTTCCCCCTGCCGTGTGCCTGTCCTTAAAGTGGGCCCCTGGGTGTACCCAGAAGGTCCTGGGTTTGGGGGTTAGCATCAGTCATCATTGCTGTATCAATCAGGGACCTTTCATCAGCCGGAAGCAGCTGCACCCAGCTGCTGCCTCAACAAGCCCAGACGGGGCTCCCTGCCCCTCCCCAGTCTGCCCCTCTTGCCCCCTCCCCTAGCTGACAGTCACTCGCACCCTTCCCCGGATGCAGGGGACGGGCTGGGGCAGGCCAGGGACACACTCAGTTCCCCTCCCTGCTGCCCCTCCCCCTGCCTGAAGGCCCCCAGGACCTGCTGGGCTGGGGGCCTGGCAGGGAAGTCCGGAGAGGTGTCCACAGTGGGCGGAGCCTCCCCCAGGAAGCGTCTTAAAGCACAGCCCTGCGCCAGCCCGGCCAGGGGTGTGAGTGGCGCTGCTCTTGGGCCATGGGTCAGTGCTTGGTGCCCGTTTTTCTTCCCCTTATTGACCAGCCTCAGTTTCCCACTGGGGAAAGTGGTAGGGGTATCTCCCAACTCACTTCTGCTCTGATTTTGGGGGTCTGCTTGGACCCCTCTCTTTGTTCTCTCTTTCCAGCTCTCCATGAGGCCCTGTGTGGAGATGCTCAGGTTTGCTGGTGGAGGTGGTGGTGGGGGGTGGGTGCGGAAGGTGGCTGGGGGGAGGTGGAACACAGGAGGGCAGGTGGTCGGTTAGGTGTGTTCAGGTGCATCCTGAGTCCAACAACATGACCCTGTCCTTTGCCCACCAAGTGAGTACAGGCCCTGTGTGGGGACAGTGGGCATGGGCAGTGTCAGGCTACTTCTGTGTCTCTGCCTCCCAGCACTGCCCACTGGACCATCTCGCCTGGAGTTGTCCAGGGTTCCAGTCTGCCAGTGCCCGGCTGTTCAGAGCAGGTCCCAGGAGGAGGGCAGGTCAGGGGAGGGAGGCCATGGGCTGGGCCTGCCCTGAGTTGGAAGGCCTGCTGGGCCAGTGTGAACCCAGGCCCCCAAAGTCAGGCCCTGGAGGTGAGAGGAACCCCAAATTACTCTGTGGTGCCTGTTCTCTGCTCCCCACCTCTGGCTGCATGGTTTTGGGTGAGTCACTGGGACTTGGCCTCTGTCTGGAAGGGGGACCCTACCCTGCTCTCTTTCCTGCAGATGGATTTGGGGCCTGTCAAGGAAGGGGTAGTGGTACATAGGGGAGAGGGGATCCATGGGGAAAAGCTGGTCCTCTTAACCCCTACCTGTCCCTCACCCCAAGGCCTGAGGGGACTACTGTCCAAAGACAATTTTCACCTGATCAGAGTCCTAACACCTCTTTCTCCAGAGGTCAAAGGCTCTGGCAGCTCCAGTCAGTGTCAGCTCCTTCTGCTTGGGGCAAAATGAGGTCCCACTTAAACCTGAGAAGGAGGAAGGGAACCTCCCCCCTCCCCCGGCCTCAGCTGAGACCCCGTGGCTGGACAGGTGCCTCTCTGCCCTGTACCGCCTCCTATACCCCTCCTGGACCAGACCCCCAGCAGCCCCAGCCTCCGTTCTCCAGGAAGACAGTGTCATACGCCTCCCAGAGACAAGGTGTAGGGAGGGCATGGCCTTCACTGGCCTGCCCGTGGGCCGTGCCAGTCGGGCGAGGGAAGGGATGGCTGATGGTGGTTCCGTCCCCTAGAGGGCTGGGATCTACAGGGAGGGAGGACATTACAAGTCACTGATGGGTGTGTTTGGGGAGGGAAGGAGGGGGGTGGGATCAGGAAGGAGAGGGTGAGAAGAAGCACCATTTCAACCAGACCTGGTGCGGAGAAGATGAAGGCGAAACCTAGAGGATGTTGGGAGTTGTAGTGTCTCGGCCCCCTAGGGAGGAGGTCCCTCTGGGCCCTGTAAGACTCTAACTTAAAGCTGCTTGCTGCCGTGTGAGGGGGGTGGAGCTGCTTGTGTGTGTGTGTGTGTGTGTGTGTGTGTGTTTTCAGACATTAACAATCAAGTTCAGATTAACACCCCCCCCCAATCCTTCCTGGCTGTCCATCTGGCATGGGGATTATGACCTCCCAGGACTGTCCCCGAAGACGAGGGTGAGCCTGGTGAGCTCAGAGTTTAGGCACTGAGATCAGTCAGGTTGATTGTGCCACCCTGGCTGATAGACACATGTGGGATTAATTGAAGGGCAGAGAGATAAATGACTTGGTGAGCCTTGCCTTTCTAATTCTCGGTCTCTTGCTCTCTGATAGTCAGACCAGGTTGCAGCTGCCTTAGTCTGTTCCCTGCTTCAGCTGGCAAGGCTCACTTCCTGTGAGAAGTCATGTGGCCCTACCCTGATGCAGCCCTGGGTGCTGGAGCAGTCGCGTGGAAACCCCTGCCAGTGCTGAGACGCAGAGACGCTGACTGGTTCAGCTTTCCTCCTGCTGTGAGTGTCACTGTGTGTGTTTTGTGAGATGGAGGAGGGCTTTGTGGATTGGTGTAAGACACATGGACTAATGCTGGACTTAAGGTCTTGGACAGCACTGCATTGGGAAGCTTTCTTAATGTACACTTACCCTTTATAGAAAACTCTCTCTCACTCATGCACATATGGTTTTCTGTGGGTTTGTTTCCCTAGTTTACCCAGACGAACACAGGGACTCAGGAGGCCTGGGGAGGGAAGGCCCTGCAGGGAAGGGGATATGGTAAGGTGTGGCAGAGGGACGGTGGGGTGGATGCAGGGGAAGTCTGGGATAAGACTTATTCAAGCCTCTTATCCAAGCATCTTGCCCATACCATGCCCCCAGGGCCCCCACAGTCATTGGGTGGATAAAGGTCACCATGGGGGGGGGGTTTGCTGCTGTGGGAGCTCGAAGTCCTCACCCCTACCTTCCACATCGAGTTGACAGATAACATACAGGATGTCCCCAGCTCTGAGTCTCAGCCTAAAGGTCAGAAAACTGACCACGGTTCTATAGTACAGGTAAGTCTTACATATTGCGTGAGCTAATGGGCGCCTACGTTTTTCTCCATTGAACCTGGTGACCCTATTGCATATCCCAGGTTGCATATTGCATATCCCTGCCTTCATCAGGGACAATTCCTGGTACCCCCGCCACCCCCACCCCCCCACCCCAGTCCTGGCTGCTTGGAAGCCAAAGGCCTATCTTCTGGAGGACGGGCCCTGGCCTGGGCCACAAGGCTGTCAGGGCGGCAGGGCCTGAGTTCACGGCTGCCAACAGGGTGTGTGTGTGCAGGCGGGGAGGGGAGCTGGGCAAGAGGGCCTGAGAGACAAGGGAAATTTTTTTGTGGGTGCCTGTCTCATCCCCTCCCCAGACTCACCGCCACCGTGGGCCTGACTCACCAGGAAGAGGGGCCGGGACAGACCGAAGTTTTCCACTCAGCCCCGCCCCCAGCTCTGCGGCCAGGCTCACCTGATCAGCCCTGCCCACCAAGAGGGAAATTCCAGTCCAAATCCTGTCCGGAATTCTCACTCCAGCCAGCTAGCTTGGCCCTGGTGGGGGGTGGGGGGGGGGAGAGGG
>PVJH01044445.1:0-12999 GCA_004026705.1 Nesogale talazaci | reverse complement strand
GACTGCCTGAACCCTCAAATTCTTATAGATGACTATAATCAGTATTGAGATTTACAGAGCAAGCATCCTCTGCCTTTAAATATGGAAACTAAAAGAGAGTGTGGTATTTTTAGGTACTGTGTCTATTACCTTAGTACCTAGAGTAGCAGAAACACAAATATCAAAAGTAGATGGCTTTAAGAACAGAAATGTTCTCACCGTTCTGGAGGCTATAATTCCTACTCTGAGTCTAAGCCACACTGATTCATTCCTTGTCAGCAGTCCTAGGAAATTCTTGATCTGTTGACCTTCCTTGGTTTATAGACAATCCTCATATAGATTTCTTCTTCTCGTGTGTGTGTGCATCTGTGCACCACCCTCTTAGGGCATGATCCAATGAACAGAACAAGGAAAACTATATTTTTTAAAAGGATTGTATCCACAGGTATAGGGTAGGGATACAAATACATATTTTGGGTGAACACAATTGAATCCTTACCAATATTGCTGACAACCACAGTTGTAAGTCCTTCCTCCAACCCCCAAATGAAGAGGTGATGGTAGCTACTGCAGAAAGATGCATCACTGATAATGTCAACATTTCCATAGAAATGTTTTGCCTCCCCACAGAGAAAATAAATTCCTGGCGAGTCAGAATTATTTTATCTTTCCTTTGGCTGCTTTCCACCACTGAACTAAGCAAATAATAGACCCTGAAAAAAATCATTTGTAGAAGTAAATGACTAGCTTTAGCCTGAGAGTTGCATCACCCTGTGATTGAAATTATAAACAAAATTTTCTGAAAACATCATTCCCCATAATGTGGAAGACCCACTGCCTTTATTATTGTTTGCATCCATTCCCAGCAGAGTCAACGCTCCTGAGTCACCTCTGGTTTACCATTGCACGTCTGCTTAGTTTTCCCCAGCAAAGCATCAAAGCTGCTAAGAACCTCAGTGTGAAAAAGATTGCATGACTGCAACATAAAATTCCATGTTATGTGACCCTGTTCTTTCAGCCATATCAACACCAAAGATTTCTCCTTCATTTTGCCATCTTCAGTGAATCTGGTTGTCTTATCATCTTGATTGCCCCTCTCCCCCTCCTCCATTCCCATCTTCAGTCCTTATTTGTCTGCCATCTCCCAGGCTTTCCAGTCACAGGACAGATACTGCTTCCTGCTCTGACTAATGGACAGTTTTAAACCCAACCACTGAGGTGATGGCTATCTTAAACTTGCTTAGCACTCTGAAGGACTCGATGAGATACTAATATGGGAGCTTGTAATATTTATTCTTAACTGGGAGTTTTCAAAATATATCTGTAGTGAACTACAAGTTGGGCTGCTCAAGGTGAAGGTTTTATCTCTGCAAAAGATTTTCGCCCTTGGAAACACACCGGGACAGTTCTACTCACTCCTATACAATCACAATGAAGAGAAATCCACTCCATGGACATGAGTTTGGTTTGAAGTTTAGGGGGTTTGGGGGATTTGTTTGGGTTTTTTTCTAGTTTAACTAGTTAAAAAATGCCTGCCTTGAGCATTATAGTCTTTCAAGAGCGATCTATATGACAATATAAATATATGAGCTATCAAGTTGGCAATTGCAACTCAAATGATTAGATAGCAATCAAAAGATAGTAAAACAAAAGCTATGTTACTAAAGGAGGGACAACTCAGAAAAGGAGGTGAGGATGTATGCACCCCTCAAAGAATATAATCAAAGCCACTGAGTTCTTTTTTAATCATTTTATTGGGGGCTTGCACATCGTTTATCACAGTGCATACATGCATATACTGTGTCAAGCACCTTCACATGCCTGCTGCCATCATCATTCTCCAAATATCTGTTTTGTGATTTGATTCCTTGATATCAGCTTTTCATACTTTTCCCTCCCTCCCTGCTCACTCCTCCCCCACAAACCCTCAATACATTATAAATTATTATTTTGTCATATTTTGCACTGCCCAATGTCTCCTCTCACCCACTTCTCCAATGTCCGTCCTCCAGATAGAAGTTTATGTGTAGATCCTTGTAATTGGTTCCCTCTCTCTGTCCCACCTTCCCTCCTCCCATCCGGTAACTCCACTCTCACCACTGGTCCTAAGGGATTCATCTGTCCTGCGTTCTCCATATTTCCAGTTCCCATCTGCACCAGTGGTACCACTTCAAGTCCAGCTGGATTTGTAAGGTAGAACGGGGATCATGATAGTTGGGGGAAGAAGCCTTTAGGGACTAGAGGAAAGTTGTATGTTTCATCGCTACTTCACTACACTCTGACTGGCCCAACTCCTCCCTGTGACTCTTCTGTAAGAGGGTGTCCAATTACCCAAAAGTGGGCCTGGGGTCCCCACCCTGATCTCCCTTCGGTTCGTAGTGATGTGATTCTTGTTCTTTGATGATTGATACCTGCTCCCTTCGACCCTTCATGATCACGCAGGCTTGTGTGCTTCTTCCATATGGGCTTTGTTGCTTCTGCACTAGATGGCTGCTTCTGCGCTAGATGGCCACTTGTTGACCTACAAGACTTTAAGACCCCAGACACTATACCATTTGGTGGCTGGGAACCATAAGTTTCCTCTACTCTTTGCCTCTGCACCCATCTGTCTTCAGTGATCATATCAGAGGGTGGGCACTTAATGATATGGTTTCTCTTCTTTGATGCCTGATACCTGATTCTTTCAACACCTCATGGTCACACAAGCTGGTGTTCTTCTTCTATGGTGGGCTTTGTTGCTCGTGAGCTAGATGGCCTCTTGTTTACCCTCAAACCTTTAAGACCTCACATGCTATATCTTTTGATAGCCAGGCACTATCAGCTTTTTTAACCATTCTTGCTCATGCCCCCACATGTCCTCAGTGATCACAGGAAGGTGAGCACACAATGATATGGTTTTTTCCTGTTTGATGCCTGAGACCTGATTCTTTTGACACATTGTAGCCACACTGTCTCCTGTGCTTCTTCCATGTGGGCTTAGCCACTTCTTAGCTAGATGGCTGTTTGTTTATCTTCAAGCTCTTAAGACCCCAGATGCTATATCCTTTGTAAGCTAGGTGCCATCAGCTTTCTTCACCACATTTGCTTACGCATCCATTTGGCTTCAGTGATCAAATCGGACAGGTGAGCATCATGGATTACCAGATTTATAGAACAAAGTGTTCTTGCAGTGAAGAAGTACCAGCAGCAAGGTCCATCTGCAACCTTAGTGCTAAACTTGATAGATAGATAGATAGATAGATAGATAGATAGATAGATAGATAGATAGATATTGTCCCCTCCTTGTCATAAATAATTATATTTACATATGTACATGCCTGTGTTTAGGTCTCTGCAAGTGCCCTTTGCCTTCTAATTCATTCCTCATTCATTTCTAATTCATTCCTCATTCATTTCCTTCTACCTTCCTCCCATCCCACTATCCTGCTCAGGCTTCATTTGAGTTTCCGTACTACCTCTCTGTTATGTTACCCTTGCTTAAGACCCTACCAGACCTCCCACACCCTTCTCCCCACCAATTCCAGACCACTTGTTTCTCCCATCCCTGAGCCTGTGTCTCCCAGGAACCACCAGTCCTGTTGTTCTCTCCTCCCAATGGTCCATCCAGGAGTGCTCCTTTCTTGATTCAGTCCATTGGTGGGGCGGGGTGGGGGATCAGACAGCATTGCTTCCCTACCATGTGATCCCTAAAATGTCCTCTGTCACTGCCTGCTTCAGTAGGGAGACAGTGTGACATGTCCTGTTGTTGTTTGCCAAGTCCCCTCTGTAACCCATTAGGTCCCCGCTGGGCCATATTCCTCTGAGCATCGTGAACCAGTGTGGGGACTGGACCTGCTCTCTTTCTCTTCCTCCCTGCCCGCCTGTCTCCATGTAGATGCGGCATGCTGACCTTCCCCCCAATCTGTTCTCTGCCACACCCACTTAGGAGGAGGGTCAATGTGGCTCTGGTTGTGTCCAGCCCTATAGCTTTCTCTTCTCATGCATCCTTTCATAAGTCCACGCTGTCCTCGTGCTTCGATGCTTCATAGTAGGTGCTTCATGGTAGGTGCTTCATGCACGCCCACTCCAGCATCTGTGGAGACAAGACCAGTACTCCTCCCTGGGAGGGTTAGTGCCCTGCTCCCTCTGTTATCCTTTCACTATTGAACCCCTTTTTTCTCCCTCCCCCTCCACCCTTCTCCCATTACTTTCTTGTACCCAAGAAGTACCTCCCTGAGTTTGGTCCACCCTCCTCCTCTTTCCATAAATCTTGACCCAAGTGTTATGATATAGGAGGCTTCTTTTCTATACCTATAACATTGTTTACACTTACCTCAGAAGACTTATACTGTACTTCTCCTTTTCTGATTGACTGCCTTCGCTTAGCATAATTTCCTTCAGCTCTTCCCATGAGACTATGTGTTTCATGTGCTCATCAGTGCTTTTGAGTGAAGCATAGTACACCATTGTGTGTATGTGTCAGAGTTTGCTGATCTGCTCATCTTGCAATAGAAATTTGGAATGTTTCCAACTCTTTGAGATTGTGAATTGCACTGCAATAAACACTGGTGTACATACACTGGTCGTGGTCTATTTGCTACATCTTCTGGGTATATACCCAATAGAGGGATATCTGAGTCATAGGTAGCTCAATTTCCATCTTTATTAACTATTGCCAGACTGTTTTCCATAGCGACTGTACATATCTACAGGACCACCAACAATATATAAGTGTTCCTATTTTGCCACATCCCCTCCAACATTTGTTGCTCTCTGATATTCTTATTTGGGTTTGTCTCAAAGGTGTTAGATGGCATCTCATAGTTGTTTTGATTTGCATTTCTCTGATAGCTAATGATTGGGAACATTTTCTCATATGTTTATTGGCCATATGGTTCTCCTTCCTAATGAAACTTCTTTTCATTTCTTTTCCCTACTTCTTCAAAGGGTCAACTGTTTTCCTCTTTTTGCAGGCAAGGAGGGTATTGTAGATCTTTGCAATAAGCCCTTTGTCTGTTGTGTCATTGTTAAAAATCATCTCCCAGTGTGTGGGTTGCCATGTTACCATCTTTGTAAAGTCTTTTTATGCACACAGGTATCTTATTCTTAGTAAATCCCATTTGTCAATTTCAGATTCACCTGCATGTGTACCCTTCCCTATTGCATTTTGACTTTGTATTCCCTGGGTCAAAGTTCTTAGATTTTCCCCCCATTTCTTCTCTGATGGTTCTAATGGTTTGGGGTTTTACTTCTAGGTCTGTGATCCACCTTGAGTTTGTTCTTGTGCATGGTGTGAGGTAGAGATCCTGTTTCATGTTTCTACTTGTGGATTTCCATTGTTTCCAGAACCATTTGTTAAACAGGGTGTTGCCCTCCCATTTGATGCTTTTGGGGCCCTGTTAAAAATTAGTTGTCTGTATGCTAATGATCTCATTTTTGGATTTTCTATTCTCTTCCATTAGTCTGTGTATATGTCATTATGCCAGTAGCACACTGTTTTGACTACTGTTGCTTTATAGTACATGTGAAAGTCAGGTAAAGTGACTCCTCCAACTGTGTCCTTCTCCTTGAGGAGAACTCTACTAATTCTGGGCTTCTTCACACACCATATAAAATTGGAAGTCAGTTTTTCCAGTTCTCTGAAGGTTGTTGGAATTTGAATCAGATAGCATTAAACTTCTAAAGTGCCCAGGGTAGGGTAGACATCTTTACTATATTGAGTCTCCCAATCCATGAGCATGGGATATTCCTCTATTTGTGGAGGTCGCTTTTGGTCTCCTGTAATAGAGTTTTGTAGTTACTTGGGCTTCCCCACCGCTCAAGCAGAGGCAGGGTGTGACCCAGAATACAGGGGAAATGGTGTGCAGAAATGGGGGAGAGGTACAGAAATGTTCGCTGTGGTCCTCTGCAATGGCAGGGCTGGGAGCCCGCTGACTAGGCAAGTTGGGCCTGGAGATGAACCAGACCCTGGCGCTGGCTGCACCAGCCACAGGCAATCGAAACTGCTGCAGGTTCGGCCCCGGGACCCTGGATGGCTGCAGAGAAGGAGCTGAGCCTGCAGATGAAGTTGCCGTCATCCCTTTGCATGGAGGGAAACCATGGAAGACAGGCGCAACTCCCCAAGGTGCTAGCTGCAAGTGGAACTTATATGCTATATGGTGGTCAGGTCAGACCTTGAGGAGCTCTTCACGATGGCCGTCCTGTTCCTGGGACAGAGAACAGGCCAGGAAGTGAAGGCGGGGGGCAGGGAGGAGACACACAAAGGTCACCAAGCTGGGGAAACCCCTTCTCTATGGACCCAGATCTCCAGGGCTTGAGACAGAAGATACGGGGAAGGGTCCCCTCGTGGACAGAGAGGACTCCTCTTAGGGACCTTTCCACTTACCTGCACACCTCCACTTGACCCCTTGAACACCAGACCTGATGGAGCTCCCCATATGGGCTGCTTGCCTTGGCGTCATCTTGACAGGAACCCCCGTCACTGAATTCTATATGTAGAAATTGTTGAATCGACGTAAATTTTTCTGTGTATATTCTCAACTAACTAAATAAATGAAACTTAATAATTGTGATAGTCCTCAAATCCAGTATTGTTCTACCAGTGGATGATTCAAGACTTTAAATGGATTACTAAAGTGCTTCTCAGCTTTGAGGCCAAAGTCGATTTGATAAAAGGACAGGTACTTATGCTGGCTCTGTGGTATGGTATTTTTTTAGCTACACAGTATAAACTTTGTGATGTAAATAACACCTCTTATTGTCATCTAAGTTAGCATTTGAAATATACTGGTAAGGAATCCTAACCTCCAGATTTTAGTTAAAACTCCAACACATTCATAAAAATCAATACCAGATGGGTTGCTTATTAATTAAGGGAATATTAAGAGATCAATTTCTCTACACAAATAAATTCCAATTATATCACAGGTTAAAAAGATTATCAAGGCCTCATTCAGCAATTCTTGAACAAGATAAACTTTATTCCTTGGAACAATAATTCCTTGGGGAAATTTCATTTGGGACTTCCAGCCTCCCATTTTCAAAGAGAACTCTGCCATATGACCCAGATAAAGAGTAGCTAAGAAAGAAAGGACTGAATCAGCATCACATGGAAACTCTTGCTTTAACAAGGGCCAACATCAGAGAATAAGGACTTGTCTGTGCTGGCAAATCCAGATAGCAAGGCTATGTTGTTTTCTCCTAGCAAATGAAAATGGAAAGATTTGGCAGAATCTGGCCTCTAGTCATTTTCAATATAAAATGCTACCAGGTAGGAAAATGATGGGGTGAATAGTTACAGGGAGTTATATGGAATTTGATAAGCAGATCTAATGTCCTTGACCAGTCACATTAGTGATTTTGACAGCATAGGAATGTCCTGGTTCTAGAAGAGAAAATAAGACAGTAGCTTTCAGGACAGAAAAGGGATCCTAATTTTGAGAATGGCTCTGTGTGTGTGCGAGCCTCCCTTTCAGAGTCTCCCCATGCTCACATGGCCAGTAGGAGCTAAGCTGCACAGAAACTCTTGGCTCTGCTGACTCCAGCCAGCTATAGTTTTCATTACCCATAAGCCTCCATTTCTTAAAAGTTTGGGGTCCTAAGCACGTCACTCTCACCTTTACTCTGACTTTTAAAGTTTTAGTGTTGTGTTTTAGAATAAATACATAGTTCTACATTATAACAGAACTTCAGAATCATTGTCTTCAGACATTTGTATGCAATAAGGATCACCCCAAGAGCAATGAAAAAGTGTAGATTTGTTTCTCAAGTTTTACTTCCTATTTCACTTTTGGGGTAGAACACAGAAATCTTCATTCAACTGGCATTTCCAAAAGACTTTTTTGTAAGTAACCTGGACCACCATGGTCGGAGGAATAAGTTCCAGAATGTTGTGAAGGTTAGAGATTCTGTCAACTGGACATTCCTCGGAACGGTGGAGTCCAAACTTTCAAGAGGGTGGTAGCCTGATGACACCTCCTTGGGGGCTGTGGCCTTTTGTATAAGAGGTACCAGACATTGTTGGACTCTCTTTGCCCTTCACCTTGTGCTAGAGCTTGATCTTGCATCTGGTTCCTCCATCTCCTGTTTTGTTACCTGCCAATCCCAGGAGCCGTCATGAGACTAGCAGTGATGGGTTTATTTGGCTAACTTCCCTTTGCTGCTTCTAGTTCATCAACTTGGATGACTCAGGAAAAGTCTGACTTAAACTGAATTGGTTTTACCTATTTCTATAATAGATAAATTCTTAATATAAATCTGTTTCTATCAACAAACACATACAAGTCTCCCTGCTTTTGCTTCTCTAGAAACCCTAACCTAACACAAATGGTCAGTGGACTTCATTAGGGCAAGGAAGGGTTATTCCAATAGAGAAGTCTAATGATGATGTGAATAACTGGCCCTGGGTGAAGACTATATATAAATCTTCAGATAACTATGAAACCCTTAGAAGAGTTTATTTAATCTGGGATTTAATTGTCATCAGCATTATTTGCTTCCAACTTTTTCATTACCCTTAACAAGAACTTAGTGTCCTTAAACAATTTCCCCTCCGACACTTTTCTGGTAACCACTAATAAACTTTGGTCGATGTGAGGTCATACAATATTGTGTTTGACTTATTTCCCTCAGGCAAATGTTTTCAAGGTTCATTCATGCTGCACCACTTTACAGCTTCGTGGCCTTCCACTGGATAGACTTATCATATTTTTACCCATTCATCTTTGGGTAGACACAGATGTTCCCATGCTTGGGCTATTGTGACTAAAACTGATGGGGACAACAGTGCATAATGACCTGTTCTGATTTTCACTTGCCTTGCGCATATGACTGGGAGAGGAATTGCGGGGTCATATGATGATTTTGTGTTTAGTTTTTCCCCACAGGGCCTGCAAAAAATGTCTTCATTTTTAGCATCACATCTTCTGATGATTTTTATGGACACTGAACTTGAGAACAACCTCTGCAGGGATCTTTCACAGTGAGATCCATGTAATTTACAAAAACATCTCCATTGTGTGACTACAATTGGACTTCTGTGCCTCTTTAGAGTCTCGGTGCAAAGACATGCTACTTTAAACAGAAAGAAAAGGAACCAGTAAATAGATGAGATCGTGGGTAGAAAGGCAGGCATACAGTAGGAAGTTCTGAGTGGAGATGATTTAAAGATTAAAAAGTGTATCTAAGATAAAGTTCTATGCATGAAAGCACTACATTCTGGCCCGCAATTGAAAAAAGATAACTGATATTTAGAAAATGCCAAATATGACACATTTTCTTTTTTTCATAATGTAGATTTTTTGAATCTATAAACAATGTCTTAAAATACAGATTCCTCAGAAGAATAAAGAGCCAATAAACCATCCAGATGTGTAGAATCGAAGCACAGACTCTTCAGCAGACGTACAGTTTCTCATCACCATGCCTATAAAGCAGAACAATGGAGGCTCTGTTCTGTTGGGGGCCATGGACCTGAGCACAGAAATCCACTATTGAGTCAAACAAGATTTCACATGAGGGAAGAATTTGTAAAATGCAGTTCATGCCTGTGTGGTTGGAACAGAAAGAAGAGTGGGCAGAGGAAAAAAAATCACAGGTCCATCTCTCTAATTTGGTTCACCTTCATATATTTTAAGTAATGGCACATTTGATACGTACATAGGACAGGGAGCCTCCTAGAATGATCCAATTGAAAGTGGCCTTAGTGCCTTGAGTAGACCCTCATCTTTTTATAGATAAGGAAAGTGGGCCAATAATTTAGGCCCTCTGGGCTTTGTTATCATACCTTGCTTTCAGCAGTCAGATTGTGCTAATAAGAGACAGCTCATCAGTGTCCTTTCCTCTATATAAATTGCCCCAGAGTTCTACTCTGTTGGTGGTGATGTAAAATCAAATTCTATATGACAAATGTCTCTAAATCTTAAAATGGGAATGTTAGATACATTGTTTTGAATGTAACTGTTAACCAAATGACCCCTAAGTTTGAAGTACTTTGGTTGATTTTTGAGCTAACGCTTTCCTGTTAGAAACCTAAAGAGATGCTTTATGAGAATAATGTTATTACAATGCCTTCTGTTTTAGATGTTCTACCCAGGGGTCAGAAAACTGTGGCTCTCAAACCATATGCAGCTCTGTCAGGACATGCAAGCACTCTGAAGTAAAGTTGAAGGTGAAATGAAAACTATCACACTTTCACTTTTAGATGCTGGTGATTTCATTTTCTTGTAAAATATATATATTTATAGATCTTGAGTAATTTTTAAATTGTTCTGAGGGACAAGATTAGCTCTCCTGCACTGTACTGTTCTAGCTTATTGGAATGATAGAAACACTGCTGTTAACATTTTCAGGCAGTGCACCTATTATATGATGTGTCTTTTATGATAACTGGAAACCCATTTTTGAGGTTTTTGCTTTAGCATTGAACCTAAAGATTAACAAGTGAAAATTTTTCATTATGAAATGACTACTGTGCTGAGTAAAGAGAGTTCAGAGGCAGAGATTACAGAAGGTTGATCCATATCTCTCTTCTGGGAAAATTGGAATCTGTTTATTTCCCCAGATAATTAATTATTCTCTAAATTTTACTCATTAGAGAAATGGTTTTCAAATTGTACTGACTTCAAAAGTTCCAGCAAGGTGCTTCTTCCTCTATGGGGGTTGGTGATGACAAGTGACTAAAATGTGGGGATATGGAAAAGTAAATTCTGAATTCGACAACAAAAGAGAGTTCTTCTTTTATATAATCAGTATTTGGGGTCTAATATAAATTTTCATTCCCTATCAAAAAATATTTCTGCTGCTACAAAAAGAAATCTGAGAGCATCACTCACTACAGCATTGTCTAGATCCAAAAAAATCTTAATTTCATGGAATAGCATATCTAATATTTCACAACAACCCAAAGCCTTGGCTTACAACTATATTTACTACTTAGCTGTTTGTTTGCTTCTCTATATATGAATACATCTTAGATCAGAAGACTGTATTATTCTCTTTCAAGATCAAAACAAAAAAGAGCTCTTTGTTTAAATAATTGGTTTCTGTCAAGTATATGAGTATATGTAAACATGAAAGTCCCAAGTGCCTGTCAGTCATTTCATATTTCCCTTCTCAATAATTTCCTGAATGGTGGTCCTATCTTAATAGGTTCCTTTGAAATCTATCTTACTTCTACCCTCACTGGTAAGTTTTCTATATAATGCTAATCCCAGATGTCTACAATACCAATCTAGTAAAAATGGAAAGAAAATCTGTGTGAAATCTCCTTTACCACTAGGTAGTTAAAAGGCCTGCTGTGTTCTGGGATTGTGGAGGTTGATTTAAGAGAAACTGTGGTGATGTTGAGCACTGCTTACAAAGACAGCGCTACAGGAAAAACTCGCTCGTTCAAGTGGATTTCTCACTTCACAAAAGGTGAAATGTCACCAATGACAAACCTTGTTCTGGAAGTCCGTCAATTTCCCAAATGAAAATGTTGGCAACATTAGTGCACTTGTGCTTGAAGACCAATGATGATGGGCCATTGAAACGATAGGCAAGTTATCTAGGGAATCGTGAAGGTCAGCGAATTTTAACAGAAGATTTGGGGATGAGGAGGATCAGTGCAAAATTTGTACCTCGGGTTCGGACTGACCAGGAAAAAGAGCATCGAATGGGAAAATGCCATGCTTTGAAAGAACAGCTCTGAAGTGACCAGACTTTATTTTCGAAGGTCATTATTGGTGAGGAGACATAATGCTTTTCTTAGTACCTGGAAAGCAAACATCAATCAAGCCAGGGAAAGACACTATCATCACCTTGCCTCCCAAAAGTTGTCAACATAAAACAAAGATGTAAGGGAGATAATGCATTTTGAGTTTGTTCCACTAGGTCAGACTGTTGATCAAATTTTCTACTTAGAGGTTCTGAAAAGATGATATAACTATATGTCAAAAGAAAGCCTGGTTTGTGGCAGATGGGGGACTGATTTTGCTACCACAAAAATGCACCTGCTCATGCACTCATCTCAGTATATCTGTTTTGGGCAAAAAAACAAAAAACAATATGTCTTTCTTGCCCTGTGCACCTAGCTTACCTGACCTTACTCTGTGCAAATTCTACAAAGGAGGAGGGCCATGAAAGGACAGCGATTGAAGAAGTAGAAGTGGTGAAGAAAAATATGAGGGAAACCTGTCAGCCATCCAAACATGAGTTTGAAAATGTTTGCAAGAATAGAATCACAGACTCTGGGAAGATGGCCGCCAGATAGGAAGCCCAAGCCCGGAGCTCCTGGAGATCGGTGAGTGGGGGTGACACGGGGAAGGGTAGGGCTCTCAAATTGGGTTTTGTGACTCCAGGAAAGCTCAGAGCCCTCCTCTGAACCAGGAGCAGGCGCGACCAGCACGCCGGCGCTCCCCACGGACGCGGGCACAGACGCCGCCTGCACAGACGCTGCGGGTTCTTTGTGCCGGCGGGATCCAGGGCGCCGCTCTGCGACCCTGAGATCGGGGACCCGCAGTTAATCAGCGCCCGCGCGCGCAATCGCTGACCAGTCCTCCCCACCCCAAGGTGCCCAGGGGACTCTCCACGCAGACCCACACCTCTCGCTCCCTACCCCCAGGGACTCCTGTGTCCCCAGCACAACGGTGGGCCAGCCCCTCTCCCATCCCGGAGGCCCCCGCCCAGGCACACCTTAAGGGCGCCACCACTGCTCAGGATAAGATCAAGCCATTCCCTAAACCCAAGCCTGCCCACCTGGGCCACACTTTCTAACAGTAGCAGAAGGAACACCCGCACTCCCCACAGTCACTGGTGCTTCTCACAGACGCTGCCTGTTCAGGGTGCCTGCCCCAAACCCTGCGACAGAGAGGCCCGGTTTACATTGTCTGCTGGGTAGACAGCCAGCCCGTCCTCCCCACCCTAGAGTACTAGAGAATTTTTTCCCACCTATCTGTGGCAAGTGCCTCTAGCCAGGAACAGACCACCCCCTCCCCTAAACCCACTCCCCTGCTCAGCTAACACACTCCATCAGATCTGCTGCAAACAGTTCCTGAGGGAAGC
>PVJH01044444.1:0-12991 GCA_004026705.1 Nesogale talazaci | reverse complement strand
TGGATCACCAGGCCTTTCTTCCTAGTCTCTCTTCGTCTGAAGCCCTCGTCTCATTGCCACGACTGGGTCACTGCTGACCCTAGTGAGTGCCTGTGGGTTTCTAAAATGCCCGGTCTTTCTCCAGGATAGCTGTCAGTGGTTTTGACCTGCCGACCCTGTGGATCGTGCAGCCCGACTGGTCATCACTGCTCCACGAGGGCCCCCTCCTTAGTCTGGAAGCTCTGCTGGAATCTGTTGAGCGTCACGACAACACCCCAACCACCACTGCCTGGCTGTACATGAGTGCTTTGAGCGGGGATCAAGCCGGGGTCTGGCACGAGGAAGGCACCAAGTCTACCCCTGAGCCACACGGCCCCCAGACCTCTCGGGTGGGCAATCCTTAAAGACCTGCTGAATCTGATAGAGGCAGGGCAACCAGAAGGAGAACAAGCAGGCAGTAGGTGTCCACTGCATGCTGGGCAGAGATGGGCACAGTGCTGTTGGTAGGGCCCTCCAGTCCGTTCCCTCTCTGAGCAGCAGCACCAGAAGACTCTGCCGTCCTTCTCACGGGTGTTGCCAGCTCGGAGCTCACGGCTGCAGCCCTGCGTGGGATCAATCCCCGCCTTGAGGGTCTTCCTCTCCCTCACTGACCCTCTACCAAGCAAGGGTCCTCCTCTCCGGATGGGTCCCTCCCAGCCACGCCAAGGCTCACCACCCTCGCTCCTGGCTGCTTCTTTCAAGACAGATTGTGTGTTTTGTTTCGTCCTTCTGACCGTCTGGGGCATTTGAAGCCTTCTTGCCATCATTCAAAGACATCCGTTCTTTACATAAAAGCCAGCCACTCACAAAGCTCTCCCCCACGCCATGTGCACGCCTTTCAACCTCTCACCAGCACCATAAGGTGAGGTGTCCTGTTTTCCAGATGAGAGGATTTCGGGACAAGGGAGTGAGGTCATTCCGTAATTTCGAATACTTTGACAGAAGCGGCCTGGGATGGCGGGCATGAAGGAGAGAGGAAAGGAGGGGAGGGGACGGGCGAAAACAAACCCTGGGCCTGTCTCCCAAGCTGGGCTACCAGGAGGTCTCAGCCAAGACCGCGGGGAATTTGGGGCGGCCGCCGCCCCCCTCGAGAAGGGCCCATGGCATTTCGGAATCACGGTGCCATCCGCCCCGTCTTGGCTGCTCTCCGGCGATCCAATTACTAAATGCAGCCGCATTCTTTCAAAATGTCTTTCCTCTTATGTAATGCAATGGTGACAAACGCCAGGCAGATGGTGCTGTGACAAGCTTTTTAAAAGTTGATCGGGAGCTCATCTTTCAAAATGAATGTCGGGGCATCTCAGCAAGCCGCGGCCGACCACAAAACCGGATCAAGAATCCAAATGGCTTCACGGCTTGGCCACGCTCCCTCCTTCCTGGCCAGGGTCGGACAGGAATGTTCTGGAATGTGAGCTGCCCAGGGTCAAGCTGACTGAGGATCAACGGTCAGGGCATGCCGGTGGGGGACAATGGGGAGAAACGTCTCGGGTATCCACAAAGCCCGCGACTCTGGAACGGCTTCAGACCGAGACTTTTTTATTTTTCTAATCCAACTTTTACGCCCCTCGTCTGCAAGAGAGCAGACGTCTTTCCCTCCCTCCCTTCCTCCTTGCTTCCCGGAGGGAAGCAGGTTAGTCACCAACGGAGTCAGATGCTGCCAGCCAGCGAGCTGTCCCGGCCCCCACCCTCCCTCCTCGGTGTTCAAGGGTGAGATCATTGCATTTGGAGCCAATTATAGACGGAGAACACTGAGGATGTGCAAAGACACCGCCTCGAACCCTGCCCTCCCACCATCACAGGCTATACCCTGAGGAGCAAGGCAGGAACAGGGGGCCCAGCGGCCCCAGTCCAAGCTCAACCCCAGGCTCGGTGACGGCCGAACATTCCTAAGTCATAGCTTGCGAATGTGAGGCGAGGATGCTGGGCCGCGGGTAAAAAGGCTGTGTGGGCATAGCGGTTACCATAGGTCAGCAGTTCAAAGCCACCGGCCACCCACCCCTTGGGTAAAAGATGGGGCTTCCTACTCCCAGTCTTGGACACTCACAAGGACAGCCTCTCCCTGTCCTATAGGATCCCTGGGATGACTTAGTGTGCAGACAGGAGCTGAGGGTCAGAGGAGCCTGGGTGGCAGCTGCTCCCCCTCCCCTGAAGAGGACCTCGGTGGTCTGCGACCCAGCCACCTTCCTTCCTGCCTGCCCTTCAGGCGTCAGCACCCTGGGCTTTCCTGGACTCCCCTTCTGGTCCAGGTGACTCACCTCTGACTGGCCCGCCCCGGGTTCCAGAGATGACACCTGACTCAGCCCTGGCCAATCAGAGTTACCAGTTACCCCAGTGACTGGTGGAGCAGGTGAGAGGACCCAGGCCATGGAGCAGCCACCCCAGGGCTGGAGCTGAGACCACTGGGATCCCGAAGTCCTCTTTCCCTTGGGGATGCTGCTGGGGCAGAGGAAGGAAGCAAAGTGCCGCCTGGCAGCCACTGGCACCACCACCAGGGACCTGCCTGCCCAAGCAGGAAAGCAAGGCCGGAGGGAGCAAGACCACTTTAACCTTTCACACCTGAAGCTGCAGGTCCAACCCAGAACACTGACCTGCCTGCGCCCATACATCTCCTTCTGCTGGAGCTCAGGGTGGTCGAGTGGGGTTGTCTCATCCATCCTCCTGACTGATACAAAGCCTTGGGGTCCTTAGGTGTCAATGGGGGCTCCAGGTCCATCACACGGCCATCTCCCCACGCCCATCTGGCCCCCAATAGATGTCGGTCTTTTTAAAACAATGAGCCACCTGGAAACGCCTAGTCATCCCCTCCCTTGCCTGTCCCCTGACCCCATCCACAGCTCCAGCAAGCCCTCCCCCAGAGGCAGAACCCGGGGAGCGTGCCCCGCATACCGGTGCTCAAGAGAGGGCTCCGTGTGCTGGGGACCCATCGCCAAACGGCTACCCACCACAGCATCTGCCTCCCCGGTGCAAGTGCCAGAGCCAGTTGCTATGGAGGCGAGCCGGGCTGGTGGCAAACCCTGTGCTTGTCAGCCTAGACCAGGAGGGCTGGTTCTTTTTGAACTTGGGCCCGGGACCTTTGGGCAGCAAGCTGAGCCACTTAACCATGTGCCTGACCCACCGACTCTGGTGGACTTCACATCCCAGCTCGACCACCGCCTAAGCCAGTCGAGTTGCTGGACGAGTCGCTTGACTTTTGGTGAATGAGGAAAAGATGACCTACCTCTCGGGGACATGGAAGGGAAGCTATGAGGGGCCCCATGTCCATGGGACAGCACTCCAGCCTTCCAGCATGGGTGTCTGCTAGAGAAGACAGCACCTGAACGCTAAAGTGACTCCCACATCCAACACCCTCATGGGGCCCAAACCCAGAGCATGGGCAGAGCAGGGCAGCGTGCCCAATACTGGGGATCTGTCCTGCCCGGGGTCTCCATCCAGCCCACCCAGCACATGGCAGGGGTCACCCAAACATTTGTCCCTCGGGTCACCCCCACTCCCAGAGAGTGGGTCACTTACTCCTGTCGTTACTTATTCATTGGCAAGCATTCGTTGTGTGCCCGTGCGGCGCTGGGTGCTGAGGACCCAGCTGGGAACAAGAAGGGCCCAGATCCCTGTCTGTACGCAGGCGACCTGTGGTGATGAAACCTCGGGTGTCGTCAACCAAACACCAGACTGGCCGCCAGAGCCCATGCCGACCCCTGGAGACCCTCCAGGGCCAGGTAGAACTGCCCCGTGGGTTTCTAAGACTCACAGTTTACAGCAGTAGAAAGTGCCATCTTTCCCCTCAGAGCAGCTGGTGGTTTCAAACCACTGACCTTTTGGATCCAAGTCCAGGACTCTGCCACTCACCGGCTGTACGACCATGGACAAGTGCCTTGACCCCTCTGCGCCCCAGCTTCCTCACCTTTAACACCCTGGTGCACCTCACCAGGGTCCAGTGCGTCGATACAGAGACAGAGGGTGACCCCTGTGTGTCGGTCGCTCACAGAGACCCCGGCTGTGTCGGGGAGAGACCGCGACCTTACGGAAGCAGATCCCCCCCAGGCCCATCTTTCAGGGCTCCCCCGGGGGGAGTCGAACCACCAACCTTCAGTTAGCACAGTCGGTCACGTGTCCGCCCCGTGTGTGCAGAGGGGAGCCGTGCTGCACAGGGTTTACAATGGCTGCTTTCTCTGGAGATTGCCAGGCCTTTCCTCTGAGGCCCCTCTGCCGGTGCCCGAGAGGTGTTTGTGACTGTTGCTCTCAAAGTCGTGGTGAGACAGTCCCTGTTGAAACGAACGTACTCCACGTCTGTTCCTCTTAAAATAAGTTTATTTGAATGGGAAATAAGCAGGGGAGGTGGTGTCCAGGTGAGGAGGAACCGGCAGAAGGCGCGAGGCGGTGTGTGCAAGAGACGGAACGAGGAAGCCCTGTCAGAGAGGAAGGTGTGCGCGGGGCGGTGACTCGGCAAGAGCTATTCTTAGTGTCTTGACAGAATGATGGGGCTTGTTCCTTCTGTCTCCAAATGGCAGGCTTCTCCCTGCTCCCCCACCCTGCGGGATCCCAAGTCTTGGAGGTTCCCTGTCACCCAGGTGGCTCTGAGAGAGAGGCTCTGAGCCACTGCTGCCGCTGCATCTTCAGGGGCCGTGGCCACTAGATGAAGACGAGGCTGTGCACGGCCGGGCAGGTGCATTCCCGGAGCTGCTCCAGTCGCTCCCAGCTCCCTCGGCACCAGGGCTGGCCGGCGGCTTGCCACCGCAACAGCTGATTCCTGCAAAAGAGGAGGCAGGCTCAGGGGCCACTGTGGCTGCCACAGGCTCTAGGGCACTGCCTCCTGCCTGCAAAAAGTACTGTGCGGTCCACAGAAAATATTCTGGGCTGGACTCCCTATGAGAGCCGGACCCCGTTCTTAAAGAGAGGGAACTGTGCCCCTGGGAGTTTTCAATGACCGAGCTCTCGGAAGTCGATCGCCAGGCCTCTCTTCAAGGCTCCTTGACCTCCAGCCTTTGGGCTATAAGCCAGGAGCTTCACCATGTGCTCCACCCAGGGGCTTGGGATTCATTGTAGATCGTCACGACCAACCCATCTTCTTCTTCGGATTAAAGACAATCACATGAAAGCCTGTGCGTGAGCCCTGCAGCGGCACGGACCCTGGGCCTAACGGAGCAGGGGGCCCTGAAGCGAGCAGAGCGCCAGCCCCCTTGGAGTCCCAGGAGAAGGGGAGGGGGTGGCAGGGAAGCGGGCAGCAGGGCGAGGTTGGGCAAACCTAGGGACGTGGCGTGGCTTGGCATCTCTGTGCCCCCTTTGCAACACAGTGGTGTGGTTCTGAGCACAGGTTCTGGTATTGACCAGGATGGGTGGCCCGGCCCCTCAGCCTCCTTGTGGAGGAAAAGGGCCGTGGACCACGGAAAGGAGCCCTCCAGGGCCATAGCAGAGCCGCAGGAAGGAAACTCGTGAACCCGACAGGGAGCAGAAGCAGCCCACGAGCAGAGCCTGCATCACTGTTTACGTCAAGCCCCCTGCCATCGGGTCAATTCTGACTCCCAGAGACCCTGCAGGAGAGAGTAGAAAGGCCCCCGGGGGCTGCCAACTTCCAGCGCCACCAGGGCATCCATCGCAGTCAGAGGGGAATGGGACTCTAAGGAGCACGGCAAAATGGGTTACCTTCCACGTCTGTGGGTCCCGCCGGGGGTCAGGGCAACACGAAAGGCTCGATAGGAAGCCGGCGGCCGTGTTGAGGTCGCTGGGGGAGGAATGACTCAGAAGAGGAGGGTGAGCACACTGCCCGGCCCAGAGTCGGTCCCCGCGTCACTGACCACAGGCCAAGAAACGGGCGCGTGCGCATCTTACTGTGTCTCTTCCCCACAACCAAACCAAGACAAAGGCGTGGCCATAACCCGAGGAGAGCAGCTCCACCCACCTATCCATCCAGGGGAGAAAGAGAAGTCTCTGCTCCTGTCTAGACTGTCTGTCTCAGAAACCCAAAAAGGGGGCAGCTCTACAACGTCCTGAGGTCGCTATGAATCAGAGTGAACGTGGTTCAGGGCAGTTAAGAAGGGACTCGTGGGGGCTGGAGGGCCAGCCAGGGGCTGCCTCTTGCCTGGCGATGACTTTGCAGGTGGGTTAGCCTGTTTCTAGGGGGCTCAGTCAGTTTCCGGTACCAGTGCTCCAAATCTTGAAAGGGGCAGAAAAATACTAAACAGCAGGGGCCCTGTGGGCCAGGGACTGTCCGGCACTTCTGAGTGCCACACCTGCCCCATCGCAGGCCCTTCACAAAGGACAGAGATTGAAAGGGTCACTTCTCCCTTCCGAAGGACTCGTGAGGCCTCCATGAGAGGCGCGCTTAGAAAGCATCTACTTGGCATCCTGCACACAGTAGGTGCTCAGCTCAGCGGCAGGTGTTCTCTGCTCGTCCCAAATGCAGAGACACTTCTCAAGCTAAATAAACCCTCCCACGATCCCCAACTGATAGGCTAATCCCCCTCCGGCCTGTGCCCTCTGCCTGCCCGCCCTCCCCTCCCTCCCTCCCTTGCCAGCTGCCCACGGAAAGAATCCGACCGAGAGCTCATCTCACTCCCCATGTTGATCCCCTGCTCTGCCCAGTCCTGGCTGGTGAGCTCATGCCCTGATCAGACCTCCGGTCACCTGTTCGAGGAGCCCAGCCCTGGGCGGGGAGGGCAGGTGGGAGCAGGGAGGGTGCCTTCCCCCTGGGTCAATCCTGTCTGGGATTTCTGACCCTGACACTCCTGACTCCCATCTCAATCTCACCAAAGGGCCTCATTCCTCCTCCCAGAGAAGTTCCATCGCAACAGAAACAGGTGGCCATGTCAGCCACATCTGTCTTCGAAGCAGTCCAACCAGAATGCTCCTTAGAGGCCGGGTGATGAGACGTCCCCTGGGCCTAACATACCAGCTGGCTTCAGCTCAGAAGAAAGGGCAGTGCCTAAGAACTAAATGAATGAATGATGAATGAATGACGACCCAGAGCCTTGAATAACACCTGGCACATAGTCAGGACACTTAGTGGCTGTAGTTGTGGCCAGAGGGCGCGATAGCGAAGGACACAGGAGAGACCCATCCCCGTAGAACATCATGCTTGTCGTGGAAAGACAGGAAGACCCTCAGTGAAATGATTGACACGTGGCTGTCGTGGGGGGCTCGGACAGAGCCATCATGAGGGTGGCGCAGGACAGGGCAGTGTTCTGTTCCATTGGGCCCAGGGTCGCTGTGGGTCAGAACCAGCTTGACACCTAACATCAACACAACGACCTCGTGCACCAGCACTGGGAACCCCTGCCCTGGCCTCAGGGAGGTCTTCCTATCAGCTGCACTTTCAGATAAGGACATCGAAGATTCGAGGGGTTAAGAGACTTGCCCCAGGTCCAAGGTTCCACAGCTGGGGGTGGCAGGAGCGAATGGCCTCCTTGCGCAGTGGGACCAGAATCCTGCTGACCCCACTCTGGCCAAGGAGCAGCGTCTGGCCCCCTTGGAACCACCTCAGGCAGCAAGAAGTCCCCACACCCAAATTCCACCACTCACCTTCTGGCCTCGCCACCGTCCCCGTAGCAGCGCTGGCTCCTGGCGTCCTGGGCTGGCCACTCACACCTCACACAGACCGTGTGTCCCTGGGTCAGATACCTCGTCCACTGGGCGTGGGGTGCCCTCCCCTGCCTGCAGCTCCTAGGGATGGGCCCCAACTGGAAGCGGACGCAGTACCTGCAGTCACATCCAGAGAGACCACCCCAAGCACTGTGAGCAGCCAGGAAGCACCCCTGAGGACTCGACTTCTCCTGGCTGCAGAAACCTTTTCAGAGAGCAGACCCTGGACAGTGCCCGGCTCCCAGTCGGACTGTGCTGGATCCCGATCGACCAGAGAGAACTCTGGATTGGAGCTCACATTCTTTAAAAGTCAGATTTACTGGACCTGTGGAGACTAGCCGATGCCCCAAAATTATCACCCTAAAATATTCTTTAAACCCTGAATCACTCTTATCTCTGGAAGTTAGCATGCAGCTCAATAACTGATTGGCTCATAAAATAAAGATTATCACCCAGGAATGATGAGCCCCTTAAAGGAATCATCTCCCAGGGATGAAATGGTCAAAATGCCTTGAGAACCAGGTCAGGGGGCAGGGAGGCCGGCATGCTGGAAATGTCATGATCAGCAGGTAACGGATGATCATGACAACAGGAAAGAACTTGTTCGGAAATGATTAGATGGGGCCTCGAGAAGGTTCGCCTTAGAAACAATCAAATATTGATATTCTGGGGTGGGGGGCAACCCAATTCAGGTTGAGAGGTGGCACCCAAGAGAAGACTCCGTGGCTGATTCTTTGAGCTCATGTGATTAACAGTACACTCTGCACTGGGTCCTTTTTCGAAGCACCTCATCTAATAAACTATGCATTTGCTTTGTCATCTGTCCCCTCATTAGAATGTCAGTCCCACAGGGGCAGCCCTTGATGTACTAGGCCCAACTCCCAGAATACCATTCGGCTCAGTCCATATTGGCCGAGTGACTCATGTTGGCCAAGGGGATAGGGCAGCCCCTCGAGGCAGGCGGGCGGCCACGTAAAGAACGTCAGGATCAGACCGCTGCCCACTGCTCGGTGGCAACTGAAGAGCACGGGCGTCACTTTGAGGACTAAGGCACACCTGGCTCAAGCCAGGGTATTTCCAATCATCTCCTCTGCAGGTGCCAGTCGGACCAGGACCAAGGAAAACTGCAGAGGAATCAGAGCTGGGGAAGACTACTGAAAATGCCCTGGACTGCCCCAGGAACCAACAGCTCTGTCTTAGAAGTATAGTCAGAATGCCCCTTAGAAGAAGGCGAGACTTGTCTATCACACTTCGGACATGTCAGGGGTAGGAAACCAGGCCCTGAAAACGAGGCGCTTGGCTAAGGGCCGGGCAGAGTTTGCTTCTACTGTACATACGTGGTGGCGAAGAGGGGGCGCCGACTCCGTGGTACCTGACAACGGCAACAGACGGACCAGAAGCCTCTGGGGCAGCGGTTCTCAACCTGTGGGTCACGACCCCCATCCTTTTCACGGGAACCGCCCAAGTCATCCCAGCAGCAAAATGACAGTGATGAAATAGCAATGAACATAAGGTGATGGTTGGGGGTGTCACCTGGGGAACTGTATGGCAGGGTCACGGCATCAGGAAGACTGAGAACCAACTGCTCGGGTGGCACCCACTAGCCACTCCGAGAGAAAAAGATCGAGTCTGTCCGCTCTGGGAAAGAGGCCCCGAGCCCCTAAATTAAAATAAACATATTACAGTACTTCTTTTGCATTCTATGAAAATTTTTGTTGCTGCATATAGGCCACATTCTTAATCAAGAACACCCCCCTCCTCCCGGTCAATGGTGTCCCGCTTAAAATCTGGTCACTTTGCTGTGAAGGGGACTGGCCTCCAACACCGGGTTTGGCTTTTCCCGGTGAAAACACACCAAGAGTCACGAAGAAGCCGCCAGAGTGGGCAGCGACGCCTTGCCGATCGGGGAAGCCTGGGGGTTGGAGCCTGAGGCTGCGGTGCTGGTCGTCACAGGGAAGCCGACTGGTGCCACAGGCAGGACCGGGCACAGCTGCCCGGCGTTTCCGGGTGTCTTTGCAGGAGCTTTGCTCCCAGGGAACCCCTGGGGGATTTGAACCTCTGGCTTTTCCAGGTTGAGCCGAGCGCTTCATCTCTGCACCACTAAGGCACCTTGACAACAAAACTACTCATCATTATGGAGTGATGCCGACTCAGCAAGCCTGCAAGACAGGGCAGAACCGGCCCCGGTGAGCTTCTGAGGCTGCTGCTAACTCCTCTTAGGAGGAGAAAGACCCGTCTCTCTCCCTCCGAGCGGCTGGTGGTTTTGAACTGCCCACCTTTGCATAGCAGCCCACCCACTCAGCCCTCAGGGGACAAGGGGAGGCTCATCTGACCCCTGGCCACAACGCCACATCTAACAGAAGCGTGGGCTCCATAGGAACGTGCTTCCACGTGGATTCTTTTTAGGGGCAGCCCTCCATTCTGAGGGATCCGAAAGAAGATTCCACGGTCCCCAAATTTTCACTCCCAGCCCACTGAACCACAGAGGGCACCCCCTGGCGGACAGGGAGTCGCTTGGCAGGCGCTCGGGGCAGAGGCGGGGGGCTGCTGCCCCCTGGTGGCTGAGGCCGCTGAGAGGGGAAAGCCGGCTCCTGCCGCTCGCTGGCGCCTCCCTGTGAATGCTCAGATGCCCGCGACGGCTGGATGGCATGTCTGCCCAGCACGCTTTCTCTCCCCCTTTTAGGTGTGCCTTTAGTAAACTCCGACCTTGGTCGTGGAGGGGCTGCCGATGTGGGTGTCTGATACCAAGATGGTACCCGGTCCTGGACTCTCCCCCGCGCCCCCTCTTCCCAGGGAGCCTCGCCTGAGAGGACGCCCTGAGCGTGAGAGAGAAGAGCCTTTCCACAGGAGGGGGCGGGGCGGGGCGGGGGCGGGGCCCTGGCAGCCATCGCCCCGCCCACTCTGGGCGAGAACCGGCTGCGCACAAAGCCCACGTGTCCAGAGGGTGAGAGAACGGCGGGCAGAACGCTTGCTTTGAGCGCCTGGACCTGGCCGTGCTTGGGGTCATCCGACTCACCCCCAAACGGTCCTTCCAGTGGGGTGAGCCAGATCTCCTCTGCATTGGAGCCTCGGGGGCTGAGGCTCCGCCCCTTGCAGCGGCAGGAATCCCCCGGCACATCGGCCTCCTCGCTGACTCCGTGACCTGATTCTCTCCCTTGATGCTGCTGGCGTGCCTACACGTGTTACACACGCGTTGCTTGGATCTGGATGGCGAGCCTCCAGGTGTTGCTTGGAGGCCTGAGGTGCGCCCAATCCAAATGCATGTGCAAGGTGGACATGGACTAAGGAAGCCCGAAGAAGAATCGTTGCATTTGAGCTGTGGGAAACTCGTAGGCTGGTACAGGGTCAGACCGATCTAAAAACAAGTAGCGCCCGATGGGAGGCTCTCGAGAGGCAAGGGTGGCAAAACTCCGTCCAGCGTACTTTGGACGTGCTGTCGGGAGAAAGCAGTCCCGGAGAGGGGCATTGTGCCCAGTAAGGTGGAGGGGCCAGGAAGAGGAAGACCTCCCCGAGATGGACTGGCACAGTGGCTGCCACGAGGAGAGGGGTGAGGCTGACAGGGAAGAGGGAATAGGGCAGTGTTGCCTTCTGCTGTGCCCACAGTCGCTGTGCATCTAGCTAATTCAGTGGCACCTGACGACAGCTCACATGCCAGACGCTGTCCGACACAGGTAACCTTCTCACCATGACCTGTCCACTCTCTAGATCCCAGTCCCCGCCACCCCCCTTCCTAAAGTCGTGGGACCAGCCCCGAATCAGAGCACCTTCACCCCGCTCCTGAGCAGCCCCGGTTGTCTTCTCCCACGTCTCCCTGACTGTCCCGTGGCCTCCCTGCAATCCAGTCTCCAAATCTGATCAAGGCTGGGATTTTGCCCTGCTTGGGTACAAATGTGTTTGATGCAAGTGATGTCTATGGATTGTTCATAAGAGCTTTAAGCACCCCAATAAAATGATTTTTTTTTAATTTTGAAAAAGACTTTTCTGCTCTCTCACTCCGACACTCCAACCACTCTGGTCTTGCTGGTACTGGAATATTCCACGCATGTCCTGCCTTAGGACTCTGCACTCACTGCCCCTCCTGCAGGCATGCTCCTCACAGAGAAACAGCTCCCCATCTTGGTTCACATATCACCACCTTTCTGCTGCCCTTTGGGCCTCAAACGGTTGATGATTCTAGGGTGCTCCTAGCTCCCTAGTGCTACTGTTCCCTGTATAGACCTGTCTGGGGTTTGACTGAAAACTGAGCCCCCAGGGGTGAGTTCAACTCCAGTCCTGCAGGGTGAGTAAGGGCCATCCTCTTGGGTGGGGGGGGGGGACTCACAGCCTCTCTCTGACCAGTGAGCCTGATCTCTCTTATGATTTGGGGTTCTGTTCCACATGTTCCTCCCCTTCCATCAAGAACCTTCTAATGTTATTCTTTCCAGAGCAGTTGGTGATGGGGCCGGGAACCATGTAGTTCTTCCGGTCTCAGGATTGTGAGGACTGTGGTGACGTCTTGCAATGGCCCCAAGGCCTATCACATAAAAAATACTCGGAAAATGTGGAAATCCGTGACTATATGAATAAAGGGAGACCAGTTAATAAGAACTTCACAATCCAGGTTGATAAAGTTGCAAATGCAACATAGGGAACCAATGATGTTGTTGATAGCAGGGGGGCGGGGGGAGGATAAAAGAGATGCAGGCCAAGGAAGACTGTCAACAGATGGCTGTTGACTCTGGATCCATTTGCTTCGACTTACCCTCCTGGCTCCTGCTGCTTGAAGGTGACTTGTTTTCTCCTCTCTTCCCCATAGCTGCTCGCAGTGACCAGGGCTGGGACTGTGGAGCAAGGAGAAGCTGAATTAGGTAGCACTCCGCCTCAAGCACCACCTAGGAGCCAGGGCTGGGAGCCTCTGACACTCAGTCATCCGTCCCTCTGAGAGCCCCAGGGGAATGGTGGGTAAGTCTTCGAATTGGGTAAGTGAACCTTTATTCAGAACTCGAGGCAGAACCCTATTTATTTCCGAGGTGTGCATGACGGGTCTCAATAAAGGTTCTTTGAAGAAATAAGGGCTATTGGTGAATTAATGAGGAAGTGGAAAAAAAGAGTAGGAAAAGCATGCTGATAATTGGATGGATGGGTGGAAGCAAGAAGGACAGCACATCAGAGGTCAGAGAGATGGTTACATGAATGGATGAATGGACCATAGACTTGATGAATGGAAAGAAGGGCGAGAGAGAGAAGACAGGTAGGTGGATGGATACAACAGTGGGGGTCACAGAGGGGGTGAAAGAATTAGCCTGCTGTTAAACAAACCCTGGACATATAACACAGTTTGAGATTGGATCTGTTGAGATTTAGTTTATTCGAAGGGCTCCAGGGTGTTACAGCCCGCTCTCCTGTAGTAAAACATTCACTC
>PVJH01044443.1:0-12997 GCA_004026705.1 Nesogale talazaci | reverse complement strand
GTAATCCCTCTGCAAAAGATGTCACCTCACCTATTGATGGGCTTTGGGTCCCCAATCTGTACTTCCCCTCATTAATAATAATATAATTTTAGCTCATTGATGCCTGACACCGGATCCCTTCACCACCTCATGATCACACAGGCTGGTGTGCTTCTTCCATGTGGGCTTTATTGCTTCTGAGCTGAATGGCCGCTTGTTTACTCAAGCCTTTAAGCTTACTCTAATTCTTAAACTGGGTTTAAAGTCAAAGGAAAACAAAAATTTTACGCCTAAAAGAGAAAGTCGTCCCGTTTCAAAGGTGACTTTCTGTGTGTTCTGTGTAAGTGAAAGGAATAACAACTTGTTGGTGTTTGAGGGTGAAGATCAAGCACTAGAATGTTTGTTAGAGAATATCCATGAAATGATTGACATAATCATCTCCCAATGATCATGAAGATAGTGCAGACAAAATTTCAGTCTGATATACACAACATAGCATCATCCTGAGTGGGGCCTGGCCAGAGACAGCCCAAAACAGTAGCCTTTGTGCTTTCAATGGACAGGCGAATTTCTTAAACCGACAGCCTACACTTCTTCAAAGGCCTTAATACTTCCAAATGATCCTGCAAGAAGAAATTGTTCAATGCATCTACATTTCAAGAATTTGAAGACTGCCAGATGTCACGTGATACTGCTGGAAATACAGTTCTAATGTGCTAGTCATTACCAGCGAAGGAGCACTTCATTCTTTGTTCATAGAGAAGAAGATATTCGGTATTAAAATTTGACAAAGACACATTGTAACTGAAAAAGAAATTCCTTTTCACCAGATAACATAACTCCCCAGGAATCAGGACAATTTTCCATAGGAAATTCAGGTTTGTGAGAGCTTATTGTGGTTGTTAATCATTCCATTCCCCCTTTATATTTAAATGTTGGTATTTTTTTAATATAAACATTTTATATTGAAATTGTCTTGACAGAAACCGGTAAGCTTTCTTTAAAGCTGCAAAGCATTTGCTGGGAAATGATGATTTGATTCAGCAATTGCCTCAGACAGTCAACCAAGATGTATTCCTTGAAAGAGAGTCTGTGTCCGGCCCATAACCTTTAAGAGATGAGACGAATAATCTGAACCTGTAACAGCACGCAACACTGTGCTCAAAGGTATAAATATTCCTGTCTTTGACTGGCATTTAGCATTAAAGAAGAAGAATGATGTTCTCCATTACAGCAAGAAAGAGTCATCAATTCCGTTTACATGAAGATTTTCTAGGTCCTTGCGTCAATCAGTTCATAAAATTATTGATTAAGTGAAATAGAAAAGGGGGCAACTGCATAAATAATAGAAAAAACATTGAAACCCTGCATATATTCAGTGTTTTTGCGCTTCAGATGTAGATCTCAATTCAAATTTAACCTTCACAAATGTCAGCGAAAGTGTCATCACTTTACTGAGCACCCACGGACAATCAATTCACTCCATCTACTCAGTACACAATTAGATGCCATGATGGAAAAGGTGAAACTCTAGGAGGCAGATACAAGGTTGTTGATTTTTTAAAATTTTATTTAAATATTAAATTTTTCTGTATGAATTAAAAAGATTATATGATATTAGTGTACATCTGGGAGAATGAACACATATTAAAATATAAAGTGGATACATGAGAAATAGAACACTATCAATTTCCAGAAGCTATGTTCATGCCCCCATCTAAATCAGTTATTTATCTTCTTGCAAAGGTAATAGTATCCTACAGCATGGATTCATTTTGCCTCTCTGTGAACTTTATATAAATTGAATCACACGTTATATGACTGGGTGTATATGATTTGCATATGCCTGCATATCAGGCTACTATTTCTCAATTTTGCATCCTAGGGGAGTCATTCATATTACATACATCTAGAGTTCTTTTTTTTCCTGAAACATATTCCACTTTATGTACATATGAAAGAAATATCTAGCCATTCTACTACTGATGCAAATAATTTGTACAGTTTGCGGATTTCTTAGTTTTTCTGTGCTATTATAATAAAAAATTCCATAAGTGGATTGTTTTAATAAGCAAATTGATTTCCTCACAGTTTAAGAAGAGATAAGAGTCTCTTCTAGTGAAAGTTTTTGTTTCTCTGTAGGATCTAAAATAGGTCCTTGTCTCTTGTGAGCCTTTGGGATAATTTTTTGTGTCTTGCCATGTGTTTGCCCCATCTCTGTTTCCTTAATCTGCTCCTTTTATATTTTGTAGTGAATTGACTCAAAATACACCCTTGGGCCTGAGCCCTCGTGGCGTAGTGGTTGAGTGCACGACTGCAGCCCACGGACTTGGTTCAAATCCAGCAGCAGCTTCCCAGGAGCAAGGCTGTGTAGCTCCCACAACCAAGAGAAGGCAATGATTCCAAAAAACAAAACAAAACAAACAAAAAAACCCTCTACCAGTCTTGTCTCATTGACATAGCACAGAGAAATCATGCTCAAATGGGATTACAACTACAGACAGAGAAGTTAGGATTTATAACACATATTTTACGGGGATACCATTCAATCCATATGAAGGGATATTACATGTAATTTTGTTGTGAATATTCTTGATATTTGTGTGTGTGTTCATTTGTTGATCATGTGCAAGCCTTTCTATAGGAGATCTATGGAAAAGAAAAAGTGCTGCTTCCTGGGCAAAGAACATCTTCCACATTAGTAGATAAAGAAAATATTCCCAGGTAGGCACACCAGATGACAACATATCTTCATACCCAGTAGCAAATAAAAATTCCCATTGTTTTGTCATTTGACAGAAATCAGTCTTTAATTCTAAATCATTCTAATGTACCAGAAGGTTTCGATTTTTGTTTCCACAAACACTAGCAATAGTGGGGACATTTTCATGCCTGTGTCTATCTTTGATTAGCCCTTTGAGGGTGTTGTTCTTGTAGTGAGATACCATCCAAATGGTTCTGACCCACAGCAACCTTAAACACAACCGAACAAAGCGATGTGCAGTCAGGCACCATCCTCACAACTCGTCTTATGTACAAACCCATTGTTGTAGCTACAGTGTCAATCTGTCTCAGTAAGGGCCTTCCTCCTTTTGGCGGTCCCTCTCCACTCTCAAGCATGATATCCTTCCCCTTGGGATTGGTCTCTCCTGTTATCATATCCAGTGTATGGAAAAGGTAGTCTCATCATCCTTACCTCTAAAAATCACCCTGCCTTTACTTCTTCCGAGACAGGTCAGTATCCTTTTAGCTGTCCATGGTGCCTTCAGTATTCTTCACCAGTGCCACAACTGGATTGCATCGATTCTTCTCCAGTTCTCCCTATTCCCTGTTCAGCATTCACGTGATTAGGAACAAATAAAAAATACCAGGGCACCCCTTAGTCCTCAGAATAACATTCTTTCTTTTCAACATGTCAAAGGGGTCTTGTGCGGGTCTACCCAATGCAATGCACCTTTGGTCTCTTGTCTGATGCTTCCATGTGCTTTGATTGTGGATTCAAGCAAGACAAAAATCCTTGACAACTTCCATCTTTTCCCCATTTACTATGATGCTCTATTGGTCCAGTTGTGAGGATGTGGTTTTGTTGGTGTTGTTGGTGTTACAGTGAGTTGAATTCCATACAAAGGTTGCAATTCTTACTCTTCTGTGAGTGCAAGTGCTCCTCACTTTCAGCAAGCAAAGTTGTGTCCTTTGCATATTTCAGGTTGTTAATAGGGCTTTCTCCAATCCTTTTATGTTTCATTTATCGAAAAGTCAAAATTTGCCCACTTTGACATTGAATAGAAATCATTGTCATTGGTATGTGACATAGTTAAAGTTTATTGTGCCAACCCTGCTGATAAACACATGTGGGGCAAATTGAAGGGTGCAGATATAAATGGCTCAATAAACCTCACCTTTCTAGTTCTCATGCCTCTTTCTTTTTGGCGGTCGGACTAGGGTGCAGCTGCCTGAGCCAGTTCCTTGTTTCAGCTTCCAAGGTTCACTTCCCTGAGGAGAAGCCTCATGGACCTACCTTGATGCAGCCCTGGGTGCTGGAGCAGCCATGTGGAGACCCCTGCCAGTGCTGAGCTCATTACATGTTCACTGATTCTGTTTTCCTACTGCAGTCAGCATCATTGAGTGTGTTTTTGTGAGCTGGAGGAGGACTATGTGGATTGGTGTTAGACATACGGGCTAATGTTGAACTTGTGGACTTGGGCAGCACTAGGTTGGTATGTTCGCCCGATGTGCACTTACCCTATATATAAAATGCTCTCTTATACTTATGAGTTCTGTGGATTTGTTTCACTAATGTACCCACACTAACACAATACTACTATTTATCTAATAAATGTTTATAAAACAAGGTACGTGAATATTATTGCTTAAGACCATTAAATGTCTTCTTTATTTTTCTATTATTGCCAAAATCAACATTTACTAAGTTAATAGCATTCCGAACTTGCTTCACTTGTTAGAACTAGTCGAGGTCCTATAAAGTAGGACATTTCATAAGTGTGTATGGCTCATGGTACTTTCTGTTGCAGAAAAACGAGGCCATCTGCTCCTATGTAGAATTCCAGTCTCAGAAATGGTATATAGGGTCTAAATGAATTGGCATCAACTGGGCTTTGTTTTCTTGCTTGTTTAAAATTTGGTATGATCTCTTATCCATTTTAGAAAGCAGGTTACAAACAAACCAATAGTTTTTTTTTTTAAGCATTTAATGACTCCATATCCTTTTACCTAATAATATAGGTGTGGTGAGAATTACTTCAGTGATAGCTATAGTCTTTAGCAGTCAGGTTGAAGGAAAAAAATCTCAGAGTTGCATATGATCTTCAAATCACTTATTCTTTCTGAAAAAAATAGATGCTTCTCTTCCGCTTCCTTTCCAGATGGTTCAATTGTTGTTAAAATAACTCTCCTGAGGAGCATCCAGCACTTTATGAATAGACTCACTTTCCTGTGAGGGGTTCAGTGAAGATAAGTGGGAAGGAAGGGTGACAAACAAGAATAAATGAGTAAAGGCTACTAAGAGGGACGTAGCCTGGAGCACAGAAGGAGAGTGACAGGAACACAGCACAATGGAGCGGATGGGGTCAGGTGAGGTTGAAGAAGTGACTTTGTGCATGATCATGGGTCATCTTGCGACAAGGTTATGATAATTACTTGGGCTCCCTCCTAAGAGCAATGTGAAGCTCCAAAAGGAATTTTTATCAGGCAGTGACACGGCCAGAATTACCTTTGCAATACATCCTTCACTCTGGTTGTTGTGTGGAGAAGAGGTTGGAATGAGGTAAGAAGAAGAAGACTTGGGGAACTCCTAAGACAAAGGGAGGGGAGATGATGACTAGCATGGCAGGCCTGGGAGGGTAGTAGCATGGAGGGTGGACTTCTGAGAAAAGGGAGAAAAATTTTGCCTTCTTCCAGACACACAAGTGTCCATGGTCCTGGATATACAGCCACCTGCCAGCTGGGACTCGGGGCAATCCAGCATCATCCCTCAGGATTATTAAACTGCAGCAAAATTTGCTGGTGGAACTTCACACCCCATGTTCCAGGTTGTGCTCAGCTGATTTTGTAACGAAGAGGAGAACAGCTTGTGGTATGTCAGAATGTGCACTTTGCCTCCTAGGGCTGGCACATGGCAGGTAGTGGGAGGAATTTTGACTGCCAGCAGGCCACAGGTGCAGGGGAAAGCCTCACCCACTCCCCGTGGGCCCTTGGTTCAAAAGCTTTAACACCTGCCAAACCACTGCAGCTCTGCCAAATCTACAGACTTAACTAGCCTACCCGAGCTGAGCAATCCTATCTCCCACCTGCCGGAAGGGCTATTACAATCAATAAATAGACTCAATCCATCAAAACTTTCCTTTACACAGACCTGTGAAATGCACACTTGTCCTTAGAAAGAATGCATTAACCTTTATAAAGGCAGTACCAATAGCTTAACACAAAACCTAGCATAATGATCTCTGAATAAATGATAATAAGGAGGGTGGCAAGGATTGCCTCCTATTAAAGGGTTGGCAGAGCCTTTGAAGCAAGAAGAGAAAGTATAATGACAAATGCATTTTGTGTCATGTTGAATATTTTATTTGTCTATTTATTTGGCCTTGTCAAATCCTGCCCACAGGCTGATCTTTGTAAATAAAGTTGTATAAATATCACTTTGATTCCAATATGCTACATTATATATCCCAAATGCATTAGATATATATTTACATTTTAGATCATATATGATTATTTCTATTATATATTATTGATGTATGCTATTCATGTTACATTTATTAACATATATTAAATGTATTATCTCTGGCTAATTTCACTTTACAGTAGCATCTTAAATAGATACAGCAGAGAAATGCATTCATCACATAGCCTAAAATATTATCTGGCCTTTAAGAAATAAAACATATTCTGACCTTGATCTCTCTGTAAGGACAACTTGCTTTGAGAAGAGTTACTGTTGCTATGAAGAAACATTGATGGCACTGCAGTTAGGTGGTTGGCTGTTAATCAAAATTTGGGCAGTTCGAACTCAGCCAGGAACTCCATGGGAGAAAGATGTGGCAATCTGCTTCCATAAAGGTAACAGCATTGATAAACCTGTGGGGCAGTTCTGTCCTGTAGGGTGACCTTAAGTTGGAACAGACTCAATAGCATTGGGTGCATTTACTTATTGTCAGGTGCTGTGGAGTTGATTTTTGGATTCATAGCGACTCCATGTGACAGAGTAGAAGTACCCCAAAGGGTTTTCTAGGCTGGAATCTTTATTGAACCAGACTACCATATCTTTCTCCTACTAAGTCACCAGTAAGTGCCAATCTCTTACTTAAGTAAACCAAGTGCTTAATTTTTGCATCACCAAGGAAGGGCTCCCCTAAGAGAGTAGTAGGCTCATTCAAGCAATTTTCCCCTAACTTCTTTTTTGAAAAAATCATTTTATTGAAGGCTCATACAGCTCTAATCACTACATATATACACACACATATATATATGCATACATACACACATACATACTTTGTGTCAGTATTTGCATCTTTTTGCAGGGTGGGACTCATGCAACTCTTATAATAGTCCATATACATCCACTGTTTCAACCATATTTGTACATTTGTGGCCATCAGCATTCTCAGAATATTTGCTCTCCACTTGAGTCCTTGGTACCAGCTCCTCATTTTTCCTTACCACTCTCCCTTCTCCCTCATGAACCCTTGATAATTTATAAATTATTGTTATTTTGTCATATCTTCCACTGTCTGACTCCCTTCACCCACTTTTCTGTTGTCCATTCCTCAGAGAGGAGGTCATATGTAGTTGCTTGGAATTGGTTCCGCCACTCTACCCTACCCTCCCTCCACCCCATTGCTAATTTCAGCACTGGTCCTGAAGGGGTTATCTGTTCTGGATTCCCTGTGTTTCCAGTTCCTATCTGTACCAGTATGCATCCTCTGGTCTAGCCGCATCTGTAAAAATTAGCATCACGGGCTGAGCCCCAGTGGCGTAAGTGGTTGAGTGTGGAACTGGGGTCCGCAGGCTTAGCTCTCAGGAGCGCCGCTGGGTAACGCCCATGACCATCCAATGATGTCCAAAAATAAAAACAAAAAAAAAACACAACAACAACACAAAAGAATTAGCATCATGATAGTGAGATGGGAGAGAGCATTAAAGAACTAGAGGAAAGTTGCATGTTTCATCATTGTTACACTGCACCCTGACTGGCTCATCTCCTACCCGCGACCCTTCTGTAAGAGGATGTCCAGTTGCCTACAGATTTGTCTTGGGTCCCCACTCTGCACTCCCCCTCATTTACAATGATAAGATTTCTGTTCTATGATGCCTGGTCCCCAATCCCTTGGACACCCCATGATCCTACAGGTGGTGTGCTTCCTCCATGTGGGCTTGTTGCTTCTCTGCTGGATGGCTGCATAATTAACTTCAAGCTTTTAAGACCCTAAAACACTTTATCTTTTGATAGTCATTGCCTTAACTTCTTGATGTCAATACTAACAGTTACTCCTCAGAAGAAAAGCTTTTAATCTGAATTTAATTTGGAACCTGTAAGAAATGGAACTGTTGGTTCTTCTTAAAGCCCAAATTTTTGGCCAAATGTTATTTCTGTGTATTTGAAGAACACCAGCTTTCATTTCAAAAGGAAGCATATAACCATGATTATTAAATTAAACTCAATTAGAAAAATAGCACTCAGAAAATTCTGTTTTTAAAAAGACTCACAAAAGCCTTCTTTAAACCAGTAACTGATAAGCAAAGATCGCCAATTGTCTAGCCCCATCCCACTGTCCCACGTTTCACCAATGCGCAGCCTGACAACAGAAGGTAGAGGAAGTAGCAAGGGGCCCACAGTGGAGGATACTATTTCAAGGGACTTAGTAAGATCTATTTATTTTAACACACATTACACACATAAAACAAATGATTGCAATTAGTTTGCTGCCCTTGGAAAATTCCATCCATGCTTAACTGTCCTTGGGTAAAAACAGGTTAGGATCCTAACTTAGAAACTGATAGCCCAGCTGCCTGATTTATATACCTTGACTCTGACCCAGTAAACATTCTGAAACCAGTTATAGCAAATGTCTTTGTTGCTGGAGCACAGTAAGTTGGTGTCAGTTGGGCTTGTTTTCTAATGCTGTCTATCAGAACAGTGTGAGGTAGAATGCGATGCCAGTAGAATTGGGTGCTGAAAGAAATCTTTATAACCATGGTCTTCCAGCTAGTCAGTGACAGATTTCCAGAGAGAATCTAAGAATTGTCTTTTTAACAAAAATATTCCCAGGCTGAGCCCCGGTGGAGTAGTGGTTGTGCGCGGGACTGCGGCCCACTGGGATGGAGGTTCAATTCCAGCTCCACGGAGCAAAGGCTGGGCCTCCTACTCCCACCATCTGAGGGCAATGATGCCTCCTTCCCCCCCATAAAAAACAAAAAACAAACAAACAAAAATATTCCCAAGCAATAACCCACTGCCATTGAGTCAATTCCAACTCAGAGGCATCATGTATAGATATTCTGGAATGTAAATATTTAGGAGAACAAGTAGACCTCTTTTTCCCAAGGAGCATCTGGTGGATTTGAGCCACTGACCTTGTGGTCAGCAATCCAACACATACCTGACAATACGGTGAGAGTTCCTTAATAAAAATTTTGGCCAACATTAAAATGTCTATCAACACCAGAATGAGAGATCTCTCTTTTGCTCTAGGGTATATGTGAATTGTCACATTCACTGACATACAATTTTACACTATTTTGTAAAATAAAACCCATGCAGTCTATGATCCAACAAGCAGATATTTATGTATGTATCCCAAAGAAACTCTTGCACATTGGGTAACAAGAGTCATAACCAAGCTGTTAATAGGAGCAAAAGAGAATCTATTCATGATCACCAACAGAGGCAAATGGATCAATAAATTGTGATCAATTCATGCCAGGCAATACAATTTAACTGAGGAAATGAGTGAACTAGAACTTAGGTCTAGAAAAATATAAAAAACAAAATATGATGGCCCTCTTGAATTTTTGTTATATGTTTTTTTGTTTTTCACTATAGGAAACCCAGGATTGATGAAACTAGGAGAACAGCAAGTAGAATAAGGGTTCTGGGGGGCGGGGGGTACAGTGAAGAAAGGGAGCAGTGAGGATCTGGTGTCAAGGGGTTCAGGAAGGAAGAGTATGATTTGAAATTGATTGTGATAGCATTTGTACAATGCTGCTCTATGTGATTGAATTATGAAAAAGATATTATATCGTATTATGATTAGGGAAAAACAATCAACTGAAGACAGTAAATCCCAGAAGATTATACATGCTTTTTAGATGAAGTACAAAATTTGGGTTTTTTTTTTTTAAAAAAGGCTATAAATGCATGTCATATAAATATAAATCCTAAGAATAATGAACACACAGTTCAAATACATCAGTAGATAGGTGAATGAATAGGGTATATTTTTAAGTTTCTACAACTGATTTAGGTGCAATAGATTCTTATGCCGTTCTCTTTGTGTTATGTCATCAGTATATCCTGCATCAGTATATCCTGCAAAAAGCATGTGCACTTGTTAGCTCAGGATAGGAAAGCAATAATGATTCCTTTCCCTCCTTATGAGATGAATATCATTATTCATATTTAAAACTGCTAACCACCAATGTTAATGAACAGCACTTTCTCTTTATAAATAGTGTCCAAAGCCTTTGTACAAATGTAGCTGATGCTCATATGAGGCATGTAAATTATTACTCTTATTAAAGAGAATGCTAGCAATCTAAGAAGTTGGGAAAGCTGAACAAAGCACCACGAATAAGTAGTACACCTGTGATTTGAACCCAATTTGAATCTTTTATTTACTGCTATATTTTATAAACACTTGTAAACACTACTTTGTCGTGCTGTTGTGGTTAGGTGCCATGGAGTCTGCTCATCTCATGGTTACCCTAGGCACACAGAGCAGAACGTGTCGTGGTCCTAACCACCATCACGATGGTTCCGATACCAGTGCCCATTGATGTAGCCACTACATGAATCCAGTACTTTGAAGGCCTTCCACTTTTTCGTCACCCCTCCACATTACCAAACACAATGTCAATCTCCAGGGACGGCTCTCTCCTGACAGTACGTCCAAAGTATGTAAGACAATGCTTTGCCACCTTGCTTCTTCAGATGCAGCAAAGTCAAATACTACAGGAAACATCTTATACCTGAACTATCTGTCTAAACATTGAGGCTTGTGTTAGTTCGGGTAGACTAGCAGAACCAATTCAAGGACACGCATATCGATATAAGGAAAGGGTTTATATACAAAAGGAATGGGACATAGAGAAAGCATCCCAGCCCAGTCCAGTTCAAAGTCATAAGTCTGATATTAACCCATATGCCCAAAATCAGTCTATAAAGTCTTCTTCTGACTCATGAAGTCACAGGTCAGTGGGTGCAGAATCCTGGTGCTGGCAGGGCACCTCGCCTCCAGGGCTAAGGGTCCATCAACAGTGGAAGCAACTCATCACTGGCAGAGGTCTCCATATGGCTTCCCCAGTTTCAGAGGTCTGGTTCCATCAGGGCAAAGCTGTGTGGTCTCTCCGCCAGCTCCTCCAGCTTCACGAATGCTGCCAGATTGTCTTGTCTGTGATTAATCGTCTCTGAGACTAATTCCCAACAACTGGGAGAGATAGCTTCTCATCTTTATGAGGGAAATATCGCGAGATTTCCCAGAAGTCTCAGGAGAAAACCATGCACACACAGAGGTCTCATTGGCTGCTCATTGGCTATCTCCAGATTAACAGGCTAGACTCCACCCCTACATGTCAATCATAAAATTAACATAAACACATGACTGCCACAGGGCTCAAAAACAAAGAAAGAATATAACAAATGGTTAGTCATCAGTATTATTTTGCTATTTGCTTATTTCAGACCTAACGTTTATTTCTTTTTGACAAATGTTTCTCTTCTGTTTCCTCACCCATGCCAGATGAAGATCTCTATTATGACTTTATATCTGTGATCTACTCCCAGAATCAGTTGTGATTACATGTTTAAAGCAATGGTGATTTTAAGTATAATCTATTCAGAATTAAGCCACAATAAGCTTTTGCAAGATGACCAAACTACAAACTGCTAAAATCTAAATTCAGAAGAGTAGTTACTCTCCTGTAAAGTTATATGAGCACCATACTCTTCCCTTCCTTCCTGACTAGTCTAAGCCTGAGTTAGTCTGGGTAGACTAGAGGAACAAATTCAAGAGCACGCATATGGATATAAGGAATGGGTTTATATTCAAGAAGAACAGGACATTGAGAAAACATCCCAGCCCAGTACAGCTCAAAGTCACAAGTCTGAAATTAACCCATATGCCCGAAATCAGTCCATAAAGTCTCCTTCTGACTCATGAAGTCACAGGTCAGTGGGTACAGAGTCCTGGCACCGACAGGGGTCTCCCCATGGCTCCTCACTTCCAGGGCTCAGAGTCCATCAACAGCATCCCGTGGTGGCAGAAGCAACTCATCACTGGAAGAGGCCTCCATGTGGCTGCCCCAGCCTCAGAGGTCCAGCTCCATCAGGGCAAAGCCGTGTGGTCTCTCCACCGACTACTCCAGCCTCCCAGACACCATCATTCTGGGTTGCCTGTGGTTAATCATCTCTGAAACTAACTCCCAACAACTGGGGTAGATAGCTTCTCACCTTTAAGAGAGAAATATCGTGAGATTTCCCAGGAGTCTCAGGTGAAAGCCATGCCCACATAGAGGCCTCATCGGCTACTCAATGGCTATCTCCAGATTAGCAGGCTAGACTCCACCCCTACATTTCAATCATAAAATTACATAAGCACATGACTGTCACAAAGCCCATTTCTTCTTGTTGAGTTATAAATCCATTTTCCTCTCTTAAGAATGGAAAAACATTTAAAATTAAGAATTTAAAAATACTTGTTAAACTATGGTTTCTATAGGATTAATATTGAGCAGCATACAAAGACAACGAAACAAAATTAGCATTGATAATGCCTGAACATTCTGTTCATGGGCTAGCAACACATGGATAGATGTGAAAATAAAATCTTCCCAAATTCATAATTATTGATTATTTCCTTGAGAAAATGCACTTTACTTTTCCCAGCAAAATCATTTTATATAGCTATAATTAAAATTTACCTGTAATTTGTTCTCTACTGACAAGCTTTCCAAAACTTTTAAAATGTGCTTTATTAAACAGTGTACTTAGATAAAACCAAACTCACTGCCAATGAGTCAGTTTGGCCTTATGGCAGACAAAGCAGAACTGCCTCCTTGGACTTCTGAGACCAGAACTCTTTACAGGAGGAAGACACATAGTTAATTCTATGTTAATTTGTGCTGAGACTATAACAGCTGGAATAGTAAAATTTAACTAATAACTTAAAACACTATTTTTCAAATGCTGTAATAAAGTTGTAAGGCTAGATTATTATAGCAGTTAATGCTTTAAGACTGACAATTTATAATTGTAGCTAAGTATAACTTGCCATACTTTTTA
>PVJH01044442.1:0-13023 GCA_004026705.1 Nesogale talazaci | reverse complement strand
CCTTGGTATCAGCTCCTCAGTTTTTCCCCTCCTTCCTCAAACCACCCACCCCCATGAACACTTGATAATTTATAATTTTATTTTGTTATGCCTTACACTGTCCAACGTCTCCCTTCACCCACTTTTCTGTTGTCTATTTCCCAGGTAGGAAGTTATATGTACATCCTTGTAATCATTTACCCCTTCTACCCCACCTTCCCTCAACCCTCCCAGTATGGACACGCTCCACCACTGGTCCTGAAGGGATCGTCTGTCTTGGACTCCCTGTGATTCCAGTTCCTATCTGTACATCCTCTGCTCTAGCCGGATTTGTAAGGTAGAATTGGGATCATGATAGTGGAGGAAGAGGAAGCATTGAAGAACGAGAGGAAAGTTGCATGTTTCATTGATGCTACACACTGCACCCTGACTGATACAGTCCTCCCAGAGACCCTTCTGTAAGGGGCTATTCAGTTGCCTCAGATAGACTTTGGGTCTCCACTGCGCATTCCTCCTCATTCACATGATATGCTTCTTTGTTCTTTGAGGCCTGATACCTGATCTCTTTGACACCCCGTGATCACATAGGCTGGTGTGCTTCTTCCATGTGGCGTTTGTTGCTTCTGAGCTGGATGTCCGCTTGTTTACTTACAAGCCTTTGAGACCCCGGATGCTCCATCTCTGCATAGACGGGCATCATCAACTTCTTCACCACAACCGCTATGCACCGGCTTTGTTTTCAGCTATTGTGTCTGGAAGGTAGACATCATGGAATGCCAGGTTAATAGAACAAAGTGTTCTTGCGTTGAGGGAGTACTTGAGTAGAAGTCTAATGTCCGTCTGCTGCTGCCTTAATACTAAACTTATAAATATATGCATGTAGATCTAGTTCCCCATCCTCATATATAAGCATATTTACATATGTACATGCCTGCCTTTAGACCTCTATAAATGCCCTTTGCCCCCTAGTTCTTTCCTCTATTTCGTTTTACTTTCCTCTTGTCCCACTATCATGCTCAGTCTTCATTTTGGTTTCAGTAATTCCTCTTACATTGTCCTTGATCAAGCCCTTCCTGGTCTCTTTCACCCTCCTCACCACTGATTTTGGAAGACTTGTTGTTCCCTTGTCCCTGGGTTTGTTAATGCCTCTTCCTTCCTCCCCTCTCCCCTCTGCCATCTCCTCCTGGAACCAATTGTCCTGTTGTTTTCTCCTCCAGATTGTTTATCCAGCCTATCTTAACTAGATAGACCTGCAGAGATAGTAATCTGCACAAAAATAAGACAGAGCAAAACAAAGCTACAAAAGAAAATAAATCAACAACAACAAAAAAAAAACTAATGACAAAAAAAAAAAACCCTGTAAATAGTTCAAGGTCTATTTGTTGACATTTAGAAGTATTCTCTGGTCGAGACTGATGGGAGGCCACACCCTGGCCCCAAAGTCTATATGGTACTCTCTCAGGACTTCCCGGCTCCGCTCCCCTTGCTGTTCTGTTGCACTCCCTTAGTGTTTTGCCTCCGTGTGGTGGGGTCACATCGGGCACAGTTCCCACACTGTGTCTCCAGTGCTGACCCCTGTAAGGCTATGGGTCAGTGAGGGATGTCTGGTCTCATAGTGGGGCCGGCCGTGTGGTCCTCTCTGTGCATTGGCTGCTCTGAACAGGGATAACCTCTTCAAGGCTTGGTGGGCCAGGATGTGCTCCACTCTCTCTCCCTCCCCCTTCAATGCTCCCCTGGGCTCTGATCAGACATGCCCCTCTCCCTGAGCTATTGCGTCAGTGCTGACCTCTGAAGTACATTCTTCTGGGGGGGAGGGGCAGCTGTCCACATAGTTGGGATTGGGGTATATCTTTATCTAGTATATCACTGCCCAAAACTGTTCCCCATCTGTGAGTTCTCTTTTGAAAATCTTCAGTGTATATAAATGCATATTTTAGGATATTTCAGTCCTCTATTTTGTCTTTTAAAGCATGGATGTTTTTCATTAATGTTTATGCCTTGTACTAAGGTCTTTAAACTTGCCCCTGTTTTTTTGGGTTTTTTTTTTTTGGTGGGCATCACTGCCGCCTGGTGGGAGTAGGAGGCCCAGACTTGCGCCTGGATATGAACCGCCAACCCTGTGGGCTGCAGTCCGGCACTCAACCACTAGCACCACCAGGGCTCAGCCCACTCCTGTTGTTGTTGTTGTTTTCATTAATAATCTTTATCATTCTAGGGTTTACATTTAAGTCTTAATCTGCTTTCAGTTCATTTGTGTACATTGTGTGAGGTTTGGGTCCTGATCCATTCGTTGCCGATGGAAATTTAATTTTCCCTGCGCTATTCGTTGAAAAGATTGTCCTGTTTCCTCTTAGACTATGCCATCTTGTCGAATTTTTCAATTATTCCCACCCAGCTCATTATCAGATTGTTGGGGTTTTCTATGTCTGCAATCACATAACCTGCAAACAGAAAGCGTCCGTACACAGTAGCGTGTGACTGGGTGACCACTGGGTCATCACCACAGGATATGAACTAGGGCTTTCATTGTGCTGCTTGTTTTCCAGAAGTCTCCGCACCCCAACTGACCACGGAGAGCACAGTGGTAACAAAGGGTCAACGTGCAGTTCTGACTTGCTCCATCAACAAAAACACCCTACCAGTCACCTACACTCTGTTCCGCGGCAGGGAACACTTGGAAACTGAGACGACGGCAGGTGAAAACAAGACTTTTAGCATCACGATCTCCAACGACGGTGACTGGGGGCCCTACAAATGCAGAGTGAATGTTTTCAACAGCTCCTGTTTTAAATATAGCCCAGAATTCAACTTCACCTCTCCGGGTAAGTAAAGCGCTTGCTATCCGGGGCGCTTAGGATTGGTGGGATCTTGTCTGCTTCAGTAAAGGGTCTCCACGTCCCTTATGAACACTTACCCGTATTTTTCAGACCATAAGGCGCACGTCTTTCCTCACAAAAGTAGGGGAAAAACAAGGGTGTGTCTTATGGTCCGAAGGTGTGGTACCCCCAGAACATTTTAGTATGCTGGTACTATTTGGTTCAGAATATATTTTTTGGGGGGGGGGGCATCACTGCTCTCCGGTGGTGGGAGTAGGAGCCCCACTGCTGGAATTGAACCTCCGTCCCAGTGGGCCGCAGTCCCGCACACAACCACTACGCCACCGGGGCTCAGCCGCCCCAGATTATTTTTATCTTGTTTTCCTGCTCTAGAAACTGGGTGTGTCTTATAGTCAGGTGCGCCTTATAGTCCAAAAAATGCGGTACTTCTGGCTTTGGACCGTGTATCAGCAAGATAGCAATTCTTAATAATTCACTTTTTAAAAATTTCTCTTTTAAGGAAGTAGTCACTATTTCAGACAGCAGCAACTCACAGAACTCACAAACCACCCTAACAAGCGAGCGGCTTAGCAGTGCAGTAAAAGGCTACAGTGCAGGATGAGGCTCTATAGGCGGCCACTTGAGATCAGGCTCAGAAACAGCGAGGGCACAGTCTGGAAGCGGAGAGCCAGTTCCTTCCTTCCTCGGTGAAACACAGCTCGCTCAGCTCCTCTTGGCTGTGCGAGCAAGAAGGCCCTGCTCTCTGCCGTGCAGGCCCTGATCATAAGCTAAGCAGGCTCCCTCTCAGCCCTCTCTGCACAGCCTCCTCCCCCACGTGACAGCTCTCTGACTGTCTCACCTGTTCGGGCTCTGCACCCAAGACACAGCTCGCTCACCCAGGAGGTTCTGAACCTCCTCTCTGCGTTTCTTCTTTCTTGCCTCTCTTACATTTTTTCTTTTTGTGGGAAACAGAAAGATTTCTCCCAGGTTGCCTCCCCCCAATACATCCCCAACTCAAGTCCCTTGCTACCCTTGGCGAGTGGCTCTGCACTTGCAGGCCCACAGAGGTAGACCAGGGCCTATTCTTCCTAGGGGCTAGCAGCCATTTAGAGCCATCAGACTGCACACGCAGCCTGTTCCACTGGAAGTGGGGCCAGATAAGGATAGCAGTAGGGTACTTCCTTGTAAGAGACGGGGAGGGAGGTCAAGCCCACCCAAGGATGATCAAAGTGAAGGTACCATAGGGGGTCTAGGGTAAAGCGATCAGACGTCCCACATCTTAACAATTTCACAACGTCCCACGGCGGTTTTAAAATTACAATAAATATATTACAATACTATTTTTGCGTTCTCTGAAAATTTTTGTTGCTCCATATAGACCAAATTTTTCATCAAGAAAACCCCTCCCCTTACCCCTTGTCAATGGTGTCCCGCTTCAAATCTGGTCACTTTAGTCTAGGGTCCCCCTTCTGGTAGCACACATGCCCCTGGTCTCTCCCCTTCCTACTATGTGTACACCCCCTTCGCTCCTCCCATTCCTGTCACTATATTCCCTCCTCCTGTGACGTGTGGTGACCTGTAGATTTAAACCTGGGATAGCAATAAACTGGGGCTCCCTCCGGCTCACTCTCCAGTGTCTTCCAGACTCACCGCCAAGGGAGGCCGAGGTGAGCATGTGGCCATGAAATGTCTCTGACTCCGTTATTTCTATCTCTCATATTTTCCTTTTCTTTTTTGGGGGGTGGAATCACTGCCCTCTGGTGGTCATGGGAGCTACCCAGCCTTGCTCCTGGAGAGCCGCTGCTGGATTCGAACCGCCAAGCCTGTGGGCCGCAGTCCCGCACTCAACCACTACGCCACCTGGGCTCAGCCCAATCTCTCATATTTTCTATGACTTTAGCATAATCTCTATTATTGCTGTACAACCACGCTGTGATGATATGATAGAGGCTGGTTCCTCTAATATCTTTTCTTTCTTTCTTTGACCTCTTTGTAATTGGCTGCACTTATGAGCAAAAGCCTTGTCAATGTCAAGCCAAGGCCCTCATGGCAGAACCATCGAATCTGAGGTCAAAGTTAAATCTCCAGGGTTTTGGGGGGAAAATCTTGTCATTTCAAAAATCCAAGACAAAGGCTGCATAGACATTAATTCATCTCATAAGAGCAAAGACTTACAGAACCTGGAGACCATCGGAGATGCAGTGAGCCCATCAGAGAGAGAAGGACGACGATAAGATGCCTCCCCTGGAACACCCAGCAAGAAATAAGCCTAGTCTTAGACAACTCCTGAACTAGACAGCTGAGACCTTAAGCCAACTAATCAATAGTCTCAGCTCTGCACTTCCTCTGCACCTATAAAATATGGCATACAGTCTCCACTCATCGTACCATCAAGTGTCCTGTGCATAAGCTTTCTGCAGTTGGTTATTGGCATTGCTGGATTGTATAACTGTAAGTTTGGCTTCATAGTTCTTTTGTTTTTTACGTGGAAGAGGGAACTTTATGTTAAAAAGTAATCATGTATCAAGCAAACATCCCAACTCAAGCCAAATCAAGTCCCTAAGTCCCTTGCTAGTCCATAAATCTCTCTTCGGACTCACACAGCCATATACAATGATGCAAAATGCAGGAGCACCACCGGCTGGTGGATTCAAAGTCCTGTGGGTCCAGTGGCTGACTCCACCATTCCTGTCAGGAAGAAGGTGAAGCAAACAGAGGGGGGGGGGGGGAAGGGGGCGGTGGAGCCAGCCTCCAGCAAGCCACTTACCTGGGTCATGCCTCCAAATGACGTCATCAAGCAGGAACCTGATTCACAAGCGAAATTCTACCCCTACACTTCTTGATCAAGTTGGCATGAAATTATGTAACCACCACAGACTGCCCCTTGTCAACTTGGCACTTTTACACAACTCTTTAGCTATATATAATTTTAGTATATGTGCTGTCAAAACGAGCATAATCTATATATAATTTAAAAAATAAAGACAAAAGTAAAATCATATTTATGTCAAACAGGATAAAAGATGCATACAACTCAAAATGTGCCAGCTTCATTTAAATATAATATTCTATAAGCGAACAAACAAAAATAGTCTATATCTAACAGTTGCAGTTATAAGAATACTTACACTGTGATTCTTTTTCTTTTGGGGGGGGGCCATCACTGCCTCTGGTGGTCGTGGGCGCTACCCAGCACCACTCCTGAGAGCCGCCGCTGGATTTGAACCACCAAGCCCGAGGACCACAGTCCCGCACTCAACCACTTACGCCACCGGGGCTCAGCCCTACACTGTAATTCTGTAATCCTATCAATATATATTCCCTCACCATTGAAAGTTTGTAAGCCAGCCACTATGCCTTTACCCTCCCGATTTAGGGTATCCAATTTCAATATTGCCTACTTCTATCATCAACCCTGGGCTCTGAGGAGACAAGCATGTTCTTTGAGATGAAGAATCTTCATTCCAGTTGGAACCTTGTGAGTCTGCATCCATAATCAAGTCAAATAAGGATAGGCCATCCGTAAAGTCAGCAGCAATAAACACAGGCTGCTCAAAAATTTTATCTTCATCTGGGCAGATTCTGCTCAACTAAGTATTGGCTGCTTCATTTAGTCTCACCATAGTGCCCTGTCACAAATCCTCAACCATTTTAAACCCCCTGGGGCTAGGTCATGAACTTCAAACCAGTCAACACACTCTCATCTTTGTCGTGAGTCCCTATGAACCAGGTCCATGGGTGTCAGTGGCCAGATTCAACCTTCCCTTTATTGCTGCATTTCTTCTCCTTCCATTCAACAAGTTGATCCAGATGGTCACCTAGCAAACATTTCAAGCTAACTGCAGGCTCCCTTTAGCATCAGGCACAAACCACTAGTTAAAAATCTAAAAAGGCCAAATTCCTTTTTTTTTTTCAGTCTGTCAACAGACCTCTAGGCAAGTCTTTTCAAATGCAAATGTGTGAGCACTCAAAACACCTGGGGTAGGCTTATATTTTCAGAGGCTTCAAGTTCCAATTTTAATGGCTGAACAAAGTAAGCTTACAAACTCTCTATTTTCATATTTCCTGTTAATCATTTCTAACACACATTATATCAATAACAATAGGCAGAAGAAATGAGTATAAACATAGTTGAGTCAGAGCCTAAACACATTCTTAACACATTGTGGTAGGGACCCGAGTTTATCTGGTCTTTAATGTGTTAACTTGCAGATGGATTTTGGATCTCCACTACTTCCCCACCCCATTGATTTGGTTGTCTGATTTTTAACTTCTTGATTTTAAAATATCCAGTCTTTAATGTGTTAAAATAGCCAAATTCCATCTTTTTCTACCAAAAACATATTTTCTAAACAAAACTTTCTTATCTATACTTAAAACCATCAAATTCAATCCTTCCTTATCTGACTTACACCCCATTCATAGGCAGTATGGCCTTAGGCCTCCTGCTGCATATCAAGCCAGGGAGGGGCCTTCTGTCAGCCATTCTGACTTGCATCATGGTATCACAGGAGTTCAAGAGGCCATCTCCCCCCTACCCACGTAAGCTCAAAATTTACATGAATCACAGTCATTTTAACCATTTCTAACAGGAATAACCAAAGACAACTTCCTAGGAATCAAAACCTTCACTTCCTATGTCCTTTCCAGAAAACAACTGAGTAAACAGTGTGGGTCTAACTGACTTCTGGCTAGCCAAAGAAGAAAAACTATCATGAGGCAGAGTTTAAGCAAGCATCTACTCTCCATCTTCATGTTTCTCTAATACCCCATTCCCAAGGCACCAAAATGTGTTAGTTCGGGTAGACTAGAGAAACAAATCCAGTGGCCCTCACATATATTCGTAAGAGAATTTTTTGTTTTGTTTTGTTTGTTTTTTGGGGGGCATCACTGCTCTCTGGTGGTGGGAGTAGGAGGCCCAGCCCCACTGCTGGAATTGAACCTCCGTCCCAGTAGGCCGCAGTCCCGCGCAAAACCACTACGCCACCGGGGCTCAGCCCATAAGAGACTTTTATATTAAGAAGTAATTATAGATCCCCAAACATCCCAGCCCAGGCCAGATAAAGTCCATAAACCCAGCGCGAGTCCATAAGTCTGATACTAGTTCATGAGTCCCTCTTCAGACTCACACAGCCACATGCAATAATGCAGAATGCAAGAACATCACCAGTTGCTGGGTGGTGGGTCTTGGGTGGTGGATCTAATGGTGGTGGTGGCATGACAGGGCTCTCGCTGCTCCCAGCAGCATGGCTCTCCAGCAATAAGGTGATGCAGAGAGAGAGAGAGAGAGAGAGAGAGAGAGAGAGAGAGAGCAGTTGTTGTTCAGGACTAAGGTGCACCTAACCCAAGCCCTGGTATTTTCAATTGCCTCATGTACATGTGAAGGTTGAACATTGAATAAAGAAGACTAGAGAAGAATCAATCCATTTGAATTGTGGTGCTGAAGAATATTGAAAGTAGCCTAGACTGCTAAAAGGCCAAGCCCATCTGTCTTGGAAGAAGTACGGTCAGAGTGCTTCTACAGCTGCTACATAATCTCCTGTACACTTGTGAAGGAGTGGAGTCGAGCCTGTCAATCAGGTCACAAATCGATGACCTCATTGGCAGTCTTGAAGGAGATAAATAGCTCACTGGTGGGCAGAAATTCTCTCTCTGCTTCGTCTTCCTGCTGACAAGCCTGATGGAGTCTGAGCCCTGGAGCTGGAGGAGTCCTCCCTGGAGCTGGAGGAGTCCTCCCTGGGGCTGGAGGAGTCCTGTGGAGACCCACGCCAGCTGAGAAGCTTCCACTCCCACTAGATCCACAAGGCTATCCACTGCCTGCATTCGGTGTCATTGCATGTGCTGTGGGTCTGAAGAAGAATGTATAGACTAGTAACAAACACATGGGCTAATATCAGATTTATGGACTTGACCCGGACTGGGCTGAGATGTTTTCTTCATGTACAATTGCTCTTTGGTATACAGTTTTTTTTTTGGGGGGTGGAGGGTGGGGGGCATCACTGCCCTTTGGTGGTAGGAGCAGGAGGCCCAGCCTTGCTGCTGGATTTGAACCTCCAACCCAGTGGGCCGCAGTCCTGCGCACAAGCACGACGCCACCGCCACCAGGGCTCAGCCCTACAGTTCTCTTTTACATATGTAAGATTATTTCTGGATTTGTTTCTCTACTCAACACAGACCAGTACAGCTCCTTAGAGGCAAGGATGGTGAGGCTTTATTTTATTTACTTTAGACATGTGGTTAGGAGAGGCCAGCTCCTGAAGAAGGACAGCATGTGTGATAAAGTAACAGGGTCACCAAAAAGAGGAAGTCCCTCAAGGAGCTGGACTGATAGCAGGCCTGCAACCATGGGCTCGGACCTGAGAAGAGCGTGAGGGTGGCGCAGGCCTGGGTAGCATTTCACTGTTATGCCTCAGGTTACGACTGACCCAACGAGACCTAACAACAACAAAAACAATGAAACTGTTTTCCTCCTGGCTTTCTGTTTGGATTTTTATCGCCCACAAGGGTATTACAGGTGGAAATCTGTGAGTTCCATCAAAGATGTGAATGAAGAACATCTGGCAAATAAAACCTTGAATGGGTTTCAATTAGCTCAACTGAGGGACCCTGATGGACAGCTTGAGATGGGATAGGGGCAAATGCAGTCTTGCCCTTGAGTTAAAATGTCACCCTGGGGGCTGAGCCCCGGTGGCCTAGTGGTTGTGCGCAGGACTGCGGCCCACTGGGCTGGAGGTTCAATTCCAGCTCAAAGGAGCAAAGGCTGGGCTTCCTACTCCCACCACCAGAGGGCAGTGATGCCTTAAAAATTTTTTTTTAATTAAAAAAAAAAAATGTCACCCTGGGTTAGGCACACACCTGTCTTTCTCAGCAGGCTGTGTGCTTCTTGACCTCGACGGGAGGTTCTCGGACACTTTTGGGTCCATGACCTGCAAGGGAATAGAGGTTCCAATGATGTCTGTGGACTGAGTGAGTGAACCCACTCTGCTTGTTCCTTGACACGAACTTTTGTCTTTCTAGACCCAGTAACCACCCCAGACCTGTATGTTGACGTGATTCAAACAAAAAGTGCCCAATATATAGTAAAACTACGCTGCATCTCACCCGCGGGCTCGCTGCCCATCAACTATACTTTCTTTGAGAATAATGTCACCCTATCGACTATATCCATGGATGTAAGGGAGCCTGCTGAAATTAGCATCACCAAGGACACCAGAATGGAGGGGACGTATAAGTGTAAAGCGGAAAACATGTTGCTTAACCTTGCGAAGTCCAGTCATCTGGTCCTTATAACAGGTAAGAGCTCCTTTGAGCCAGGTTTCTCCCACAGGACTTGGCTTTGCTCCCAGACACGGCAGCTGCTCTGCCTGCCCACTCACTTCCCACTTGGCTCCAAAGGTCGAGCTTTCTGCCACAACTGAACCATAAAACAGTCTAGAATGACAGCGAGAAGGGCCCCTGGAGTGAACTGTGTTGTGCGGTTTCCTGACTCCAGCCGGACCCTCCACCGCCCGTGTTCTCAGCAGCCACGGTAGAACCTGTATCCCTCCTGGAGCTGGCAGGGCTCTTGGTTCCGTTTGGGCTCTTTCTTTTTCTTTTTTGGGAGGCATCAGTGGCCTCTGGTGGGAGTGGAGAGCTCTTGGAGAGCTGCTGAGGGATTTGAACCGCCAAGCCAGTGGGCCGCAGTCCCGCACTCAACCACTACGCCACCGGGGCTCGGCCCTCGTTTGGATTTTTTCATCTTTTTTTACCAGACTTTTTTTAACAGCCATGCCTGCTTGATTGGCTGCTTATGGCCCAGCTGCTCACATTTGTTTTGAGTCTAGACTGCCATCAAAGGGCGATGGCTAAGCACTGAGCTAGCAACTCAAAGGTTGGTGGTTTAAATCCACTCAACAACTCCGTGGAAAGAAGAGAAAGCAATATGAGTCTATAAGCATTCTACAGTGTAGGAAACCCTAGGAGAGAGGTCTGCTTTGTCAGATCCTGATGCCCTGGGCCAACATCGCAACAGCCCATGACCACAGGCTTCTAGCACCACCTTCGGCCAGGATCAAGGATTACCCCTCTCCACAGCTTTCCAGTGAGGGCCATACTGGGGTGCATCTCAGCCAGCACTTTCTGACGGGCCCACCTGGATCTTGCATTTCTACTCTGGGTACCAAAGACCCCCAATTCCCTGCCCAGTCAGACCCCAGCCTGTTTCCAGATCCTGTACAAGGTTCTTACCCAATCCATCCTTCCCGTGGTGGAGCACATCTCTGGAACGGAACCCAGGTGTCGACAATGAGTGGGCTGACGGGCATGTGTGTTCAAATCCTGTAAGACACACTTATCAAAGTAAGGGAAGAAAGAAACCTAGGTTAGCAAAGGCAGCAGGTATACTTGGGTGTTAAACACTTTATGTAGCTTCATCCTAAGAACGGAGCCTGAACCCCAGGTTCAGTGAGGTCTAACAAATGAGGCAGCTTTCCAGAAGCCAGCTTTTGACTTCAAATCCCAGAAAGCCCCTGGCCCTCTCTGAGCCACGCCTTCCTCATCTGTAAAATGTGAGCAATGTAAAAGATAAGCAGGGCAATGTGAGCAAAGTGCTTCCCACAATGCCTTACCAGGAGTTGATCAATGGGAGCTGTTTGGGTGACATACCCCAGGCCCAACTGGCCAAGGGCTTTGCCCAATAAATAGCCAAGGCTTTCTGGTGATTATAAGCCCAATAATCCTGCCAATTGTCGATGTGTTCAATGCTGTGCTGCTTTGCGCTTCATGTAGAACTCCTGTGTGGTGGGTGTGCTGAGAAACGACTCTGAGATGTTGGGATGTTACCTGTACCTGTATTACAATGCTAGCAGCTTGACCCGAAGTGAACAGGTTTCAGCAGAATCCAGGTGAAGAACAGACAACATAGAAGGGACAGGGAAGGAATTAGCCACTGACAATCTTATAGACAGAATTGAAACCTTGTCAGATATTAATGAAAAGAAGCAGAACGGAAAAATTAAAAAACCAGCCCAGGAAGATTAAAATGGACATTCCCTGTGCTCCCCCTCTAATTGAAAAAACAAAACAAAACAAAACACATTACCCAATACATTCTTCCCATGGTGGAGCACATCTCTGGAACTGAACCGAGGTGTGGTTCAACCGAGGTGTGGTTCAACAACAACAAGAACCACAAAAAGAAGCAGACGTTGTTGAAGATCATGCAGAAGATGAGCCCCTCTGGGTGGACGATAGATAGCCTGCAGGCGTAGAGCCTGCACAGCTCCCATTTGCTGATGAGGCACGGCCGGAAACGAGAAGAAACACCTAAAAACATCCATTAATGATCTCCACTTGGCTTGCACAAAGTATGGAGCAAGGAGAACTGGAAGTTGTAAACCATGAAACGGAATGGGGGAAAAAGACATCCTGGACCTTCGCTGTCCACGGTCAGCTGAAAGGACTGGTGCTGGGCATTTTGAATCAGAACATCGTAGGGTCTGTTCTCTTTGGAATGAAACCATCGAGAGGCATGGCATTGCCTTCATCATCTAAAAGGGCATTTCAAGATCTGCCTTGGCGTGCAAGACTGTGATAGGACTGTAACTATCCGAATTCATTCGATTCAACTCTTCCTCCAGCTTAGGCACCCACAACCAAATCTAAAAGGGAAGAAGCTGAAGAGTTCTATCAGCATCTTCAGCCTGAAATTGATCTCATCAAAGGTGCGCTCAAAGTGCATCAATAATTACTGTCCATTGGAATGCAAAAATTGAAAACAGAAGGAAGGTATAATATTTGGAAAATATAGGCTGAGCCCCGGTGGTGTAGTGGTTGAGTGCGGGACTGCGGTCCACTGGGTTGGCGGTTCGAATCCAGCAGCAGCTCTCCAAGAACAAGGCTAGGCCTCCTACTCCCACCAGAGGGCAGTGATGCCAAAAGAATAAATAAAATAAAAAAATACTAACCTAGTGATCGAAATGAAGCCAGCGATCAATTGAAAGAATCTTGCAAGCTCAATGACTTCTTCACATATAACTTTTCACTGACAAAAAGGCCATCTTGGGACTGAGCCCCAGTGGCATAGTGGTTGTGCCAGGATTGCGGCCCACTGGGTTGGCAGTTCAAATCCAGCAGCAGCTCTCCAGGAGCAAGGCTGGGCCTCCTACTCCCACCAGAGGGCAGTGATGCCAAAAAAAAAAAAAGGCCATCTTAAACTAAAAGAAGTCAAGAGGGCTGAGCCCCGGTGGCA
>PVJH01044441.1:5000-12995 GCA_004026705.1 Nesogale talazaci | reverse complement strand
CAAGGACCTGCAACATGTGGATGATACAACCTTGTTTTCTGAAAGTGAGAAGAAGAACTTGCTGATTAAGATTAAGGATTGCAGTTTTTAGTATGGATTAAAACTCATTGTAAAGACCAAAATCCTCAATATTTAACCAAGAGGTAATATAATAAAGTGAGAAAAGAGAGAGGTCTAGGATTCCCTCGTTTGGATCCACAATCAGTGCTCATAGAAGCAGCAATTAGGAGATCAAACAATGCACTGCTTTGGGGAAATGTGCTGCAAGGAAAACTGTTTAAAGTTTTAAAAAGCAAGACTATTACTGACTGAGGTATGTCTGATCTAAGGCAAGAAAGGTGAGGATTTGCTCATGGATTTTGGTCGTAAGGAAAGATTAATCCCTGAAGAACATTATGCTTGGTAGTGTAGAAGATAGCAAAAAAGGGAAAGGTCCTTGCAAAAGGACTTGGCACAGTGGCTTCAATGATAGGCTCAAATAAAAGAAGAATTATGAGGATGGTGGAGGACATGGCACTATTTTGTTCTGTTGTACATAGGGTCACTCTGAGTCAGAATGAATTCAATGACACCTAACAACAAGAACCCTTTCTAAAGAATGTCCAAAGAGATAGAGGAAAAAAAGCTAGGAGGCAAAGGACATTTATTGAGGTCTAAATATAGGCATGTACACAAGTAAATGTATTTATATATAACAATAGAGAAATAGATCAATGTGCATAGATTTATATGTTAAGTATTAAGGTAGCATACGGACACTAGGCCTTTACTCAAGTACTCCCTCAGTGCAAGAAAACTTGGTTTTATTCAACTGGCAATCTATGATGCTCACCTTCCCAACACATTCACTTAAGACAAACGAGGTACATAAGCAAATGTGAAGAAAGCTGATGTTGCTTGGCTATCAAAAGATATAGTACCTGGGGTTTAAAAGGCTTGAAGATAAACAAGCAGCCATCTAGTTGAGAAGCAACAAAACCCACATAGAAGAAGTACACCAGCCTGTGTGATCATGAGGTGACAATGGGATCAGGTATCAGGCCATCAAAGACCCAGAACAAAAATCATATCAATATGAATGAGGGGGAGTGTGGAGTGGAAACTCAAAGCCCATCTGCAGAAAAGTGGACATCCCCTCACAGAAGGGTCACAAGGAAGCGACTACCCAGTCAGGGTGCTGCATAGCACTGACAAAACATGCAACTTTCCTGTAGTTCTTTAATGCTTCCCACCCCCTACTATCATGACCCCAATTCTAACTTACAAATCCAGCTAGACCAGAGCATGTACACTGAGAAGAGATAAGAGCTCAAAACACAGGGAATCAAGGACAGATAAATCCCCCAAGGCCAATAATGAGAGTAGCTACACCGGAAGGGTTAAGGGTAAGGTGGGGAAAAAAGGAGCAACTGATAGAAATGTTTTACATAGAACCGTCTCCCAGGGAAATGAGTTACAGAAAATTGGGTGAAGGGAAACAATGGTAAGTCTAAAACATGAAAAAAGTAGTAATTTATAAATTATCACAATGTGGGGGGGTTGAGGGAGAGAATAAGCTAATACCAAGAGCTAAAGTAAGAAAATATTTTGATAATGATGATGGCAACACTTGTATAAATGTGTTCAACACAATGGATGGATGTATGGATTGTGGTAAGCAATAGAGGATCCCCCAATAAAATGATTAAGACAAAAAAATAGAATGTCCTAGGTATCATAAAATAAAAGTGGGAAACTTTCTGGATTACACCTGAAAAGTAAATTTGTACACATATACTTTATAGGATATATATATATATACTATGCTATATACTTTATAGGATAATGCCAATTTAAGTTTAATTTTAGACCTTTCCTCCCAATTATCTTAAATTTCTTGAACTATTAATGATTAATAATGAACTTCCATACCAGTTTGTTCATACAACATGTCATGCCAATTTATTTATCATTTTAAATTTGACAATTAGTTTTTACATGCCAAATGGAAACAACTAATATTTCCACAAGGCAAGAAGGCTAATAACGGGATCATAATAGCACTTTGGGTGGAAAAACCAAAGAAAATTTGATTATTTAATTACAAACTAGTTTTGATAAATGTCACTAAACAACGAGCAATAGTTGGCTTTGTAGTTAATAGAAACCAAGCTGACAACTAGGAAATAACAATACAGTAGCTGATTATGTGATTACCATAAAATACTAACCTGGTAAGCTCTGTTTATTTGACTAGCTGCCCAACTAGCATATTTCATGTTGTCCTTTTTCGTTTTTGCACTTGCTTTTGGATTAGAAGCAATATGACTTGCAGACTGAAAAAAAAATTTTTTAAAGAATTATTGAAAACAAAATCCTTTGTTCTAGACACAAGTTAAAAAATACATAGGTTAATGCTTACCTATAATGTAATAGTAGTTTCATCATTATATAAACTCAATTTTAAAATGAAAATAAAACTTAAATCGGTGTTTTAAAAAGATAAAGAATGATTTTAAAACAAAGCATAACCCAAAGTAAAGGAAAAGACATTAAATAATATTCACAAGCACTTATATATCTGCCACAGCTTTCAAAAGCAGCCCTTATCACTTAAATAAAGCAAGTCAGAGAACTTTATAAACTAAAACTCATTCTGTTTTTCTTGCTAATAAATTATTACATCTTTCCTATGTCAGAATTAGAGAATTACTGAGTGTTACTAGAAATGGCCTCTAAAATAACTTAATCCAACTTCCTACGGTAGCAGTGGAAAAGGAATGCTTTGACTTAACAGGAGTGCTTTGACTTAACCAAAGCAAGTTAAGAAAAGTTTAAAAAGATGAGAAAGGGATGCTTTCCTCTTATTCTTTTCTGTCTTCACTACACTGTGTCCCTTAGAAACAATGTCATCACCCCAAACTCACAACAATTGAGTTGATTCTGACTCTGAAACCCTGTTGGGAAGGGGAGAACTGCTTTGGGTTCCTGATATTGTAACTCTTTTAAAGGAACAGAAAGCCTCTTCTTTTTCCCTCAGACTGGTTGGTGGATTCAAACTGTTGACCTTGCAGTTAGCAAGCTGAAGGAATAACCACTGGGCTTCCACTATCCTCACTAGAAATCTCCAATTTGATACATTTTAAAATGCCCCCCCCCCAAACGCATTTAATAGGGATTCCTAATCTGTGATACATGGAAGAATGTATAAACCCTTTAAAACATCCACTGCCTTCGAGATGATTCTGACTCATTGTGACCCTACAGGACAGAATGATACAGCTCCAAAACATGTCCAAGGCTGCCATCTGAATGGAAAAACACTGTCCCTCCCACCTTTCTTCTGTGGAGAGACTGGTGGATTCAAACCACAGACCTTTCGGTTAGCAGTCAAATACTTTAAACAATGCCCCGCCTACTAATCCCCACAAAAAACCTCACGAACCTATTAATTCTGACTCACGGGGATCCTAAAGGGCAGAAGAGAACTGCCTGTGGGTTTCTAAGGCTGTAAAACATGGAAGCAAGCAGCCACATCTTTCTCTCACAGGATGGCTAGTGGGTTTGAACCTGACCTCTCAGTTAAAAGCCAAGTGCTTTGAACACTGTGCAACCAGGCTGCCGTAAGGTCCCGGAAAAGTATTCTTATATATATATATATATATATATGTATATGTATATATGTATGTATGTGTGTATGTGTGTATGTATTTGTATTTTTCAAAGATACTTTTTTTTTAACTACTACTTCTTAAAGAGATGTGTCCTTGGAACTAAAAAAGTTAAGCTTTTCCTCACCTTTATTTTAAAGTAATTTTTTTCAATGATTTTATTGGGGGTTCTTACAGCTTTTATAACATTCAAAACATCATTTGTATGAAGCATATTTGTACACATGTTGCCATATTCATTTCCATATATTTTCTACTTGAGTCCTTGGTATAAGCTCCTCCCCCCCTTTTGGATGAACCATTTTATTGGGGATTAATTTTTGTATGAAGTATGCAAAACCTCTTTTTTTAATACTTGGCATGGGACATGCTCTTTTTATCTGTGTGCCTCTTCTGCTAAGGAGAAAACTGTATGACAAAATTTGATTGGATATTTCTGGCGCTTTATGCCAATTTTCAGCAATGCAATAATAGTTCATATGCCTATGGACCCAAATGTCTGAGTTAGAATTCCAACATAATAGTACTGTATATACTCGTGCATGAGCTGAGTTTCTCAACACATCTTGCTTTTGTTTTGGGCATCACTGCCTCTGGTGGTCGTGGGCGCTACCCAGTGCCGCTCCTGAGAGCCGCCGCTGGATTTGAACCGCCAAGCAGGCGGGCCGCAGTCCCGCACTCAACCACTTACGCCACTGGGACTCAGTCCCTCTTAACACATTTTTAATGCAGTTTTCATGGTAAAATTAGGTCCTGTGGCTGGTATTAAAGTGGGCTTATATTCGAGTATATATAGTAGGACCGTGTTGGACTTTAGATTAATTATTTCTCCCTGGTTCCATTTCAGGAGCCCTAGTGGCACAGGGGTTGAAGTACTTGACTACTAACTCAAGGGCTCCCAACTGCAGCCCCTCTATGAGAGAAAGAAGTGCATCTGTATACTGTGAAGATGTACAGCCTGGGGAACTAGGGGCGGTTCCACCCTGTCTTTCAGTGCCACTATCACTTGAAATTGGCTCTGTAGTAGCAGTGGGTTTGTGGTTGTGGCATTCTGCTTCCGCATACAGTGTAAATAGTAATAACTACTCAAATAGTTGGTGTAGGGATTTGGTGAAAAAAATAATAATTAAAAAAAAGTTCAGAAAAATAGTTGGAACATAAAATGCTATGCATGTGGACTATTTGAAATATTTTGCTACCAAAAATTTGACTTATTTTGCAAAGCTACACTCCTGTATTTTCAAGCTATTTCGATTGGTTCTGGCAGAATTCAGGGGAAATGTGTTTTGAAAATCTAGCCCAAATTTTACTCCATTTCTTATATGTAATTTTGTATTTCTTTCTCTGTTTCTTTAATCACTTCATTTCAGCTAAACCCCAAGCAGAAGATATGCATTAGGAAAATAAGTTTATGAAAAGATCAAAATAAACAACAATGGCCTAACTAGCCTAAAACAGTTTCTTCACCAGTTTGACTAGAGTGCATTTTATGTGTACTGTTGAAGCTCAACAATTCATTCCTTTATTCCTCTAAATTGACTCTTTTAAGCTCAAAAGAGTTTTTATGTTTATTTTTTCAGAAAAACAGTAAAAAACAATTACATGTTGTTTCCCACAATTTCAAAATTGCTTCTATATCACGAAAACCTTAATATGAAACTTGAAATTTCCTTCTGTGATTTACTGACTTAGTGTAAAATATCATATGAGTTACTTAAAGTGAGTAATACAATGTTAAGCAAGGCCATCAAAAAAAATTTTTAAAGGTATATGGTTTTCTACTTAAAATTCAGATTTCAATTCTGATATAATAAAAAGATATTTCACAATGAAATATTTAACAACTTAGAAAAGAAAGCAAACTTACAACATATTGTTGCAAATCAATATGCTCATCAATAAAATAAAAAACAAATGGAACAATCCCAGCAGGGTCTCCAAAAAAACCCCCAAAGGAACAATTTGACAGCATAGGATTTTAAATAACAGGATTCACAAATAACATTAAACATACACTTAGACTCACCATGTAAAGGCCAAACAAAGCTCTCATATTTCTGTTGTTTAGTTTCAGTGACTGTGCAAAATACTTTCTTGAAAGTTCGAGGTTTTCAAGTCCACCTTGAGTATATTTAACCTGTTAAAATTTCAGAGTGCTGAAACCTGGTAGAGTGCTGAAACCTGTTTATATAACTACTTTGAAATAAAGCATGTTTCATCATACCATAGACATTAGTAATTGTAAAAGATTTTCTATAAACAAGGCAGTATGTTAAAAAGAATTCATCGTAAGGCTTTTGAAACTAATATAAATTGAAAAACAAACCCCACCACTAAAACTAGAACATCCCAATGTTTCCATGATTAAAAAAAAAATTATTAACAAATTCTACTTTTTTCTACTTCTCAAACGCTTTACAACTTGTATTTTCTATGAAATACCATTATAAATCTAAAAGAATCCTAGATTGTCATCTCACACTAGATTGTCATTTGCATTGACATTCCTTAATAATGAAGTACTTCTACCTCATGGCATTCACTTATCTTGCTAATGCTCTAAAGTAGATGCTCACTGGTTAAACAGATCCTATTTTCTGAAGCAACTGCTTAATACTGAGTCCTATATCTCCCAAATTAATGTAAATTTCCTAAAAGATATACTTTTAAAACTGTAATTATATATGTCTCAGAAATTTAATGCTGATGATGGCTGTGGCAAAATATTTGAATCATGTCATAAGTCAACCACTGAATTCTTTATTAGGAAAAAAAATTGTTTTCAAATTAAAAAATATAAGGAATTGCACTATTTAAAATAAGTAGTCTCAATGGAAATGTCACTATTTCCATTACAGTATTAAAATTTTTTAACTTTTACTTCCACAACCCAACTTTGAACAGATGTTTTAAATATTTATGTACTTGCCTAACATTAAAGAACTATTTTTAGTTCCACAATCCCCAGCAGTAAAAATAAAATCTTATACAATTGTTGTTTGTGCAAACACTTACTTCAGCGTACTGCTGACAGTACAAGTGGTTATGTGGGTTAGTCATCATGAGCTCCTCTAAGCAAAAGGCTGCTTTTGCATAGCTGAAAAATATCAAGAGGAGAAACAAGTTTTAGATGTGACGCCTTAAAATACTTATAAATGTTTTATTAAGGAAGTACTTATGATGAAAATATCAAACAAATTTTTTTTAAGTTCAAATGAGTAAACAAACAAAGGCTTCAATCTTCAAGAGCCAAAGAACAACTCGATAGGGCGCGCATTTTTTATATTGGGCTGCATGCACTAGGAGCTCTGGTGGCTAAGTAATTACACATTGGACTGCTAAGTATAATTTCAGCAATTTGAAACCAGCAACAGCTCCATGGAGGGAGTAAAAATGGCTTTCTCCTCCTGTAATGAGTTACAGTCTTGGAAACCGACAGGGACAGTTCTACCATGCCCCATAAGTTACTATGATGATTAAATATTAACAGCAGAGTCATCAAGATCTTGGATATAAAATAACTCCCTTAAGTCCACTGACAGTTTCATAAAACATTGAAATAGCTAACATGTAAGAAGGCAAAAGATATTTTATTAAATACTCTTCAGAAAACAGAGTCCCTTCATGAGCAGCTAATAGACTTAGATGCTAGCTATGAGGTCGAGGTGCTAGTCCACTGAGAAGTACCTACATAGAACGGGTCACAATCTACTGCTAAAAAAAATCAGCCACTGGGCTGAGCCCCGGTGGTGTGGTGGTGGGACTGCGGCCCACTGGGATGGAGGTTCAATTCCAGCAGAGGCTCCACAGGAGCAAAGGCTGGGCCTCCTATTCCCACCACCAGAGGGCAGTGATGCCCCCCCCTCCAAAAAAAAATCAGCCACTGAAAAACCCCTTGGAACACAGTTCTACAGACACACATGGGCTCATTTGATTTGGAATCAACATGACAATCACCTGTTTAACTGATAATACACATCCCACATTTCAGAATCTATGAACAGATTTTTATGGCAAAGATTTCTGAAGATTAAGTTTAATGTCAAATGCAAAATTAATATGTAATTATACATGCTGACATCATGAAAGATATATCCTTAATGGTTTTCATAGGCACTCTGCTAAAATGGTGTTGAGACAAAAATCTTACTTAAAACTTAAGGAACGTCTTGCTCATAAAGACTATGGAGAAATACTTTTAAAACACATGACTCAAATCACTTGATTTTTATATGGCAAAAGCCACATGGATACTCTCACTGTGAAGAGGAAATCCTAAAGAACACAGATGTTGTTCTACAATGTACTCCCTTGAAATGGTAGTGGTGGCACCTCGCAATAAAAG
>PVJH01044440.1:0-12996 GCA_004026705.1 Nesogale talazaci | reverse complement strand
GTGTCTCTTCCGGGCTATCCTGAACCCTGGATGTGTTGTCCCTTCTGTGCCACACACAGGAGACCTGAGCAGGCCTCTGTGAGGGACTGTCCAATTATCTTACAGGTGGGTTGGGGTCTCCACTTGGTCTCTACTCCTTCATACCAATGTGTTTACTGCATTTTTTGGACCATAGGACACACCTGACCATAAGACATATCCAGTTTTTAGAGCAGAAAAGCAAGGCAATACTATTCTGAACCAAATAGTACCAGTGTACTAAAATGTTCTGGGGTATTACATCTTCGGACCATAAGATGCACCCTTGTCCCCCCCCCCCCCATTCTGAGGGGGGAAGGTGCATCCTTTTTTTTAAAGGTGCATCTTATGGTCCAAAATATATAATACTTGTTTTTGAACTTCTGATACCTACTCCCATGGATACCTCGTGATCACACAGGCTGGCATACTTCTTCCGTGCAGGCTTGGTTGCTTCCCTGCTTGATGGCCACTTGTTTCACAAGCCTTTAAGACCCCAGATGGTCTATGTTTTAATAGCCAAAATTCCCACCCCCACCCCAAGGCCCAGGGACCAGGGCTTTGTTTACGAACCCCCTCCCCGTGAGTCTCCTTCTGGTTTCATCCTTGATAAATGTGATCATCTCCAGGGGCAATTTGTGACGGGCTGCGGCTTGCGGTGAAGGAAACCCGATCCAAGTTCACCACAGCCCCAAGTGCGGACGAGGGTTGGGGCCAGACACAGGGCACCGGGGAGTGGCGGGGGGCCCCCACCAGCTCTACAACCTTCCCGTTGGTCAGCCCAGCGAGGCGTGGAGGGCCAAAGGGCAGAGAGTGGGTCACAGCTCAGGCTGGACGGTCCCCTGCATCCCCACCCTCTCCAACTCAGAACGGACGAGCCCTGGTGGCATGTGTGCCTTCATTGAATCCGCACAGGAAACCTGCTTTCTCTGTCACTCTTAGACATCAGTCCCGATGACCCACGGGATGAGACCCGTCCATCCCTGCTCCATCGTCACCAGCCACGCTATGTCCGTGCCCCCTGGTGCGGCCGCTGTGTTAGTGCGCATCCTTGAAGACCCCCTTTCTCCCACCCACCCTCTGCTTTCCCGGGTGCAATGCCTGGTTCCTCTTGGTAACAAGTCCCAAGTCCCAAGAGAGAGGTTGCCCTCCTCCCCCTCAGCACCCCTTGGACGGCAATGAGAACATAACCTCCTATCCCAGTCTTTCCCCCTAAGCCTTGGGTGGGCCTGTTCACCGCAAGATGAGCCGTTCAAAGCCCCCAGCCACTCCGTGGGGGCGAAAGACGGGACTTCTTATTTCCATCAGAGTGACAGCCTCCGAAACCCTGTGTCGAAGCTCTCAGAGTCGGAGGGGACTTGATAGCAGCAATGGGTTTTAAATATATATGTATATATATACATATATATATATATCTTTCCATATGTTCTTCCACTCACTTTGCCACCTGGCTGGTTGAAAGTGACCCTTCCTCTGAGGCTCCCCGGCCTCCATGACCGCCTGGGTGCTGGTGCTCTCAGCTGCTGCCTTGCAGGATTTAGCCCGCCTGTCTCCCTCCTTGGAACCCTGCAGGGTGGACATTTTCTCCCATCAGGTGATGAAGGTGAGGAAGATTGGAACTGACATGCAGAAGAGAGGCCGGTGACACCGAGAGCTCCAAAGTGGCCCCCAAAAGACCGACACTTGTCATTGACTAACTCAACATAAGTAGGTGTTTCATGAAAGTCTCAGAGTCCGTCTTGTGGTCATTACAACGTGTGACAGTGAAGGTTCGTGAGACAGCGGCGGCAGAAGCCTTCTCTAGGCTGTCAAACAGCATGTCTCCCGACTCCGTGACAAGTGGGTTTCTACTCTTGGTGGAGGGGGTGTTAGTTGGTGAGCTCCTGCTCACCCCGGGGCAGTGACTGAGTACAGGTCCCTGACTGTGTGAGCCCGGGTAGGCTAGAGAAACAAATTCACAACCACAATATGTGTAGAAGGGAGAGGCTTAGCTACAAGAGGAATGGGACATTGAGAAAGCATCCCAACTCAGGCTAGTCCAAGCCCACAAGTCTGATATTAGCCCATGTGTCTGATACCAGTCTATAAGGCCTTCTTCAGATTCACGAGGCACATGCAATGAAGCCAGGACAATCACAGGCCAGTAGGTGCAGAGTCTTGTGGGTCCAGTGGCTTGTAAGCATCCCAGCGCTGGCAGGGGCCTCTCTGGAGTTTCTCAAGCATCTCTGCACTGGCAGGAGTCTCTATGTGGCTTTTTCGGCTTCAGAGGTCTGGTTCTATCAGGGTCAGCCCATGTGGCTTCTCCTCCGGGATGTCTCACCCAGAGTCAGCCTTGTGTCTTGTCAGTAGAGCATTGCCAAGGGACTGAAATGAGAGACCGTGTCTCCCGCCTCCAAGAGGGAATCACCACATTTCCCAGAATTCTCAGGAGCAGGCCATGCCCACACGGAGGTCTCATTGACTATCTCCAGATTGACAGGTTAGACTCCACCCCTACGCTCTTCATCCTCAAACTGACACCAAATTAGGTGACTACCACACCAACCCAGGTCCACTGAATCTGGAACTATCCTGGAGCCACCTCCTCTGGACCCTGTTCAGACTTTGCAGGCATAAGGACCACAGAGAAAGCCAATGTCTTGTCTCGGTTTTTGGACTCAGAAGGGCCTTTCCTGCTCCAGGAACGCTGCACAGACCCCCAGACACACATCGCCTCGCCCTGAGGCCCCCAGGAGTCTGTCCATAGCAGCCAAGGCCCGACCACAGAAGCTGAGCGCCAGGCTAGCCGGCTGTGGGCAGTGGAGCTAAGAAACCGCTCAAATGCCCACCCAGCCTCCTTGCCCTTGCGGGGGAAGGGAGGAGAGTGCCCCAGCAGGCTGTTTGAGTTATTATCCAGGCTTGGCCATTCCAGTGCGGTCATGAGACAGCGTCTGTGACTTAGTGATTTCTGATCTCTTTGCCCGAGGAGTAGGAAGAAAAGCCACAGGCCTGTGGAGTTCCCATTCAGAAGCCCAGGGGAGACTCGCTGAATAAGGACTAAAGGACGCTGGGAGACAAGAATAGAGCTTCCCTTTGATGAAGCGAGGGGTCGGGCTTGGTCACTGTACCAGTTACAGGTGCCGTCAAAGTGGTAATGACTCAGGGAACCCAGGAGTCTAAAATTCTATCTAGAACACCTGTGGACCGTGCGTGCATGGGTGCGTGCGTGCATGCGTGCGTGTGCGTATGTTGGTAATGGTGATGGTGGAGGGGTGTTTGGGGGTGTTCTTAGCTGAAAATGTGGACTGAGGCCCCAGATGCACAGACTGGCATCCTTGGTTTCTAGGAACTTTCCCTGTGAGGTCACATACCTCCTCCCTTAATTGTTGCCCACCCCCCCCCCCAGGTCCAGCCGTGGGAAGGGGCACTGTGGAGCAGCAGGGCAGGCCTGGCTCAGGCTGGGACCAGCTTCCCAGCGGTGGGGTGGTCTGGGCAGTGGCCAGCTAGAGAGCACTAATTACTCTGGAGGTGGAGGCACCCCACGTGGGGCCCTGTGCCCCACCTCTATGTGGGCAGAGAATGGGCCTGGCCCTGGATAAGGGGTGTCAGTGAGGAACTGCCCACCCCTCGCTGGGTTCCCAGGCCCCTACAGTGGGTTTGTAATGGGAACCCTTTGCCCTGTAGCCAGTGGGCCAGTGGGTGACCCGGTTTTAATCTTAGCGAACCCTTGACTCTCAGCTGGGTGCTGGGCTTTAGTCAACGGGGTGTGTGTTGGGAGCTGGGGGGAAGGCTGTCTGGGAATGCCAGAGATCTTCTGAGCAGAAGGGGGTTTTCCTCTCCCCAGACTAGCCTCCCCCACCCCCTCCGCTCCCCAAAGACCCCAAGGCTGTCCGGTAGCCCGGGTGGGGGAGAGGGGCTGCAGGGAAGGGGGCCTCCAACATGTGCAGCAGCTCGAAGTAGATGGATGTCGGGATGGAAAACCAGGGTACAAGCCACACCAGAGCGAAGCACCAGGGCAGCGCAATCGAGCTGCCAGGGGAGCAGGGCAGTGGAGTCCCCCAGGAATCCCCCAAACGGACTTCGGAGTCAGTGGGCAGTGCTTGGCATTTCACCAGGTCCAATTGGAAAACATTCAGAAGGGTCAGCAGACAGACCGGGAACTATGTATAGGCTCGCCCCCTGCGTCTTTTTTCTTTTTCTCATGTCTACCCGTATGAGATTGGCAGGATCACCCATCCCGAGGTGGGAATAACGGGCCCATGACTTGGGCTCGGGGGTGGGGAACATGGGAGAGGAGGCGCTGGAAGAAAGGGAGGGGGGAGCCTGCAAACCAGGGACGAGGGAACAGTCAGAGAATGAAAGTCGATGGCAAGTTGGGCATCGGATGTCTGGTAGGGTTTGATCAAGTGCAGTGTAGCCGAGAGGAAGGACTGAGAACTGAATGAAGGCCGAACGTGACAGTGGGACAGGAGGAAAGTGAAAGGAAACAGAGGAAAGAACTAGGAGGCCAAAGATTTATAGAGGCAGACATATAGGCATGCACTACGTAAATATACTCACATATAGCGATAGGGACACAGGTCTATGTACATATGTTTAAATGTGAAGTATGAAGGCAGCAGGTGGACATTGGGTCTCTACCCAAGGCCTCCCTCAACATAAGAACACTTTGTTCTAAGAACCTGGCATTCTGTGATGCTCACTGCCAGGCATGATGGCTGAAGTCAAAATGGGTGCCTAAGTACATGTGGTGAAGGAAACAGATGGTGCCCAGCTATTAAAAGATATAGGGGTCTTAAAGGTTTGAGGTTAACCAAGCAGCCATCTAGCAGGAAGCAACAAAGCCCACATGGAAGAAGCACACCAGCTTGTGCAATCGTGGGGTGTTGATGGGATCAGGAAGCGGGCATCAGAAGACCCCAGACACACAAATACAGTAGAACCCTGGCACTTGACCGCATCAGTGCTCGACAGAATAGGATTATTTTGCATCCGAGCTCAAACAAAACATCAGAATCCAACCCAACGCAGGTGATTTTTGTAAGCAAAAGAAGTTTCTTTTCCAGTTGGCATTGATAGTATGTGTTGTTGAAACTTTTTGCAGCTGCGTTCCAAATGTTTTGCTATGATTTTCTTAGTTGTTGTGATTTTTATACTGTTTTTAGATTAAAACAGACCATGGTCCTAGAGTTTATTTTTTTAAAAGAATCATCATGATAAGGAAGTAGTTAGCCATGTTATTGATCTTGTTGATAATAAGTTATTAAACCCTTTTAGAAAACAGTTAGGGAAACGCCACCAGCAGACCACATTAGACAAATTCATTCATTTATAGAAAGCCAGTCAAGTCCTTGTGAAAAAGTAAAAACAAGGGAAAAACTCCTGAAAAGCCGCTACTAGTTGATTTCATGGAAAGGGATTTCCTTTCCAAACAATGACTCTCACTACCTCCTCTCCACATCCGTGTCCACAGATCCAGATCCTCATCAAGCTCAAGGTATGAACCCTCCTGTAATGTTAAAAAACTTTTAACATTTTGTTTTTTATTTAAATGATACTATTTAACTCTGAACTTATTTACTTTGAAATTTCTGTGTAATGTTTTGTATAAAAAGACAAGGTTAGGGTAAAAACTTGGTGGTTGAGAATGGATTAATCTGCTTTCAGTTATTACTTTTTTGGGGGGGGCAACACTGCCCTCTGGTGGGAGTAGGAGGCCCAGCCTTGCTCTTAGAGAGCTGCTGCTGGATTTGAACCGTCAACCCAGTGGGCTGCAGTCCCGCGCACAACCCCTACGCCACCGGGGCTCAGCCCTTCAGTTATTTCTTATGGGAAAAATGGATTCAGAACTCAACCTCTTTACATCTCAATACTCCTTTTAGAACGGATTCGTGTCGTGGTCTGGGGTTCTACTGCATATCAATGCAGGGAGACCTTTGGATAGTCCCTTACAGAAGGGACACAGGAAGGGGAGAGTCAGCCAGGGTGCAGTATAGCACTGACGGAACACACAACATTCCTCTCGTTCATTAGTGCTTCCTCCCCCCACTTCATGACCCAGTTCTACCTTACAAATCCGGCTGGACTGGGGCATGTGCACTGCTACCGCTCAGAGCTCTCAGCACACAGATTCCAGGACAGATAACCCCTCGGGAACAGTAATGGCAGTAGTGATACCGAGAGAGTGGGGAAGATGAGGGGAGAAGGGGGAGAAATGGGAAATCAATCACAACGATCACCATAAAATACCCTACCACCACTCCCCGCCCCCGAGAGATGAACAACAGAAATTAGGCACGGGGAGACCCTGGATAGTGTAAGATATGAAAATAATTTATCATGTATCAGGGGTCCGCGAAGGTGGGAGGGTGGGGAGGGAAGAGGGAGAAGAGGAGCTGATACCAAATGCTCAAGCAGAAAGTAAATGTTTGGAAAATGACGATGGTAACATGTGTACAAGTGTGTTTATACAATTGACGTATGGATTGTTATAAGAGCTGCAGGAGCTCCCGATAAAACGACTTATTGAAATAAATAACTAGAAGCTAATTAACAAAAGAAGAAGAAAGAAGACGGGGTGGCCTGTTCGGTATCAACTCGGGCGCACAGCACGTTGGGGTTCCTCTCTGCTTGGCCTTCCTCCCTGCTCTGAAGTGTCCACTCTGGTCTCGCCTGAGATGTTCCCCACAGAGACCTGTCACCAGCCCGGAGGAAGCTGAGTCCTGACTCTCAGAAAGGGAGCTGGGAGAACGGAGGCAAGCCGTCCACTCTCGGCCGTGACCTGCTGGAAGACCTGGGCACGTCGTCGCCCTCTGGGCCTCCGTCCACCTCTGTAACGTGAACACAGGGAGGGGCAGACTCAGCGCTTCCCGGGTGTCTGTGTGCCACTGCTGACCTGACAGCCCCAGCTTCTGGAGAAGAGGACACAGCCTGTTGAGGCGGGTCCACAGAGAAACACACAGCGAGCTGGCCAGGGGCTGGAACCAGGCCTCTCTCACGCCAAGGCCCAGACTCTTGCTTCTTGACTTTGACCTCCAGGGGATCCTGAGCGTGATGGCCTCCGCTCAGGGTGTCCTGGACCTCTGTGGCATTCGCTGCCGGCCAGAGTTTCGTCCTTGAGCCTCTGATTCTGTAAAGTCCGTCACCTAGGGCTGATCTGCTGGGTGGCACCGTGGTAACACATTGGGCTATGAACCCCCAGGTCCGCAGTTTGAGACCATCAACTGCTCTCAGGAGAAAGATGGGGCTTTCTACTCCTGTCAAAGAATTAGGGTTTGGGGACCCCACAGGGACATTTCTTCCCTGTCGTATGGTTCTTGGCGAGTTGGCAATGCGTTTTGTTTTGGGACGTGTGATATGCAGGTGGCCTGGTGGTGCAATGATTACAATTCAGGGGTCCCCACACTTTTTAAACAGGGGGCCAGTTCACCGTCCCTCAGACCGTTGAAAGGTCGGGCGATAGTCAAAAAACCAAAACACAACTTTGAACAAATTCACTGCCAGCCCGGGACGAGTCGGCTGCTAAGCAGGACAGCAGCTGCGGCAAAAACACCCGGCGGCCGGGTCAATGTCCTCGGACACTTGGGTTCCATGCTTGGCTGACGACTGAGAGGTTGGCAGTTCGAATCCCTCCGCCGGTGAGTAGGAGGACAGATGTGGCAAACTGTTCCCGGGGAGGTTGACAGCCTCGGGGAAGCCTGCTCCACGCCGCAGGGGTCACTCTGAGTCAGGGCGACAGGACAGAAGAGACGGGGGGGGGGTGGTGGTGGTGGTGCACAGGGCTAAGTGCTCAACCTCTACACAACAGATTGGCGCTTTGGATCCCCCCGGGCAGTAACTGGAAAGAAAGGCCTGGCCATCCGCTTCCAGAAGAAGCCTGGGAAAATCTCAGGAAGCAGTTCTGCTTTGGCTTATATAGGGTTGATGCTGAGTGGGAATCCCGGAGGCCGCCTCCTTCCAGAAGCCCCTCTTTTGCAAATGACTTGCTTGTCTCTGTTTTCCTGGCTCGAAGGATGACTGCCAGGAAGCCAGGGACTATCTGTCTCGTCTCTTATTAGACTCCCAGCTCCTAAAACCCATGCTTAGCCTGTGTGTGTACATGCGCGCCTGGCAACCCGACCGGACCGGGAGACCTGCCCCTGTGAGTTTCTGCGGCCAGGACGTGTGATGGGGGTAGAGCGTCTCCTTTCTCTCCCACGGAGCAGCTGATGGGTTTGAACTGCTGATTTTGTGTTCACTGAGCAAATGATGAGAGCTGCCATTTCTGGGCGCTGCGTCGACCTTCCCACGCCGGAAGGTTCGCGGCCACCCCCCAGCCACAGACCAGGGAATGGAGATAACTGGAGGCTAAGGACATGCTACCCTCTGGCTTCGACCCTCTCCCCCTTCAGCACGCATCCACATGCTCCAGCAACTCAAAACTCCCCACCTTCCAGGGACAATCGTGCCTATCCCTAGCGAAGAACTGGAGCCTGACGTTGGGTAGAGACCTCTGTCTGGCTGTCACGCTTCACGGCCTCTGGTTCTTGTTAAGGGAGGAAGCGTGGGGTCCCCACAGGAGGCCCAAATGCACAAACCTGGGCCCTCCCCTCCCTCCCGCCTTATAGGCAAAAGCACGATTTGAAAAAAAGCAAACAAACAGGCACCTTTAAATAAAAGCCATATTAAAAAACAAAACCAACTTTCTGTCTTAAAATATTGCAAGCCAGAGGGGCAATTAGCAATTATGCTGTATTTTATTATGAGAAGATAGAATTCTAATTGGATTGATTCGAATTCCACACTCCTCCACAGATTGTTTGGGGGAATTAAGGTATCACTTGTATCGGTAATTATGGCTTACCATTAAATTACCCCCCCACAGAAAACTGTTCAATTGTCTGTGACGACGGTTAAATTTAGCCCAGACCCATGTCCTATGAAGACTGCTCGAGTCAATACAAGGCCTCCGGAAACCGCCGGTGCCCTGTGCCAGGCGGTAATTGGGGGTTGAGGTTTCCAGGGTTTTATCTGAGACAGCTCGGACAAGCGCCCGGGCTGCAGGCTGCTCACGTGGAAGGCTTGGACGCACCCCCCCCCCCCCCCCCCGTGCCATGTTCCTGGATCCCGGCCGGCTCTGCTGGGCCAGTGCCTGCGCAGCTGTAGGCACGCCAGCCGGCAGTGTGGGTTTCACTGATGGGCCACACTTTCTTGAGGTGTTCTTGCGAGCCCATGCCCCTGACAGGGAGGCAGCATGCCGGTCCGGGCGGGGACATGGCAGTGAGACACCTTTGGGGCCGAGTCCGCTCACTGCCACCTACAGCGTGAACTTGGGCTGAGAGACTGACAGTGAGTGCCCCGTCTCTGGGTCAGGGTGCCCTGGCATCATGAATCTCTACAGCTAACCCATGGATCCGGACTCCACCTGGCTTAAATAAACTGGGGCTTTACTGGGAAGGCCAACATGGGGGAGCCCTGCTCTTTCTGAGGGATGCATGGGAGACGACACCCCCCCCCCCCACCAATCCCAGAATACACAGACACTTTAAAATAAAAGCCACGCTGAACCATTTGCAGCCTTAAGATAGGCAGGGAGACAAAGCAATGCAAGGCTCAGAGGGTGCAGGAATCTGAACTGTTCTTCGATGGCCAGGCTCTCCAGGCTGGAGCGGGCTCTGAGAGCCCAGCCCTGGGCCCCTCCTCTCCCTAGGTCATCTCTGCAGGTCACCTGCAGGCGGGTGCCTGGATTCCACAAGCGAGGCCAGAAGAGGAAGGTCTCTTTAAAGACCAGGGACAAATGTGCTCCCTTCATTCCTAGGTTGCATTTTGGTATGCTTCTTAATATTCACTGCATTCGCCACCAATAAATTTGGAAGACTAAAGAAAGGCGAGGATCAGAAATTATCAAGAGTTTTTTTTTTCAAATGCGGAGATCATCCAACAATATCATTAACATCACACACAAGGAAATGTTTCTAAAACTGGTTTCTAAATGGGCACAGCAAGACATTTGACGAGGGACTGTCAGAAATTCAAGGAAGGTGTGAGGTAAGGGGAGAGGCATATCCTTCCTGACATCCTTGCTTGACTCAAGGCAGAAAATACCAGAGAGGTGTTTCCTGTGTCTTATTAACAATGAAGGACATCGGGCTCTCTGGGTCATCAAGGGTTATGGGGAGCACTGTGGAGGATGGGAATTCCAGACTACTTCATTTTGCTCATAGATCAAGAGGGGCAAACCAAGGACATCGGCGCCGTTTAAAATCAGGAGAGGTGCGCTTCAAGGCTGCCTCCTTTCACCGTTGTGGCGGTCATGTGCTTATGTCAATTTCATGACTGAAATCTAGGGGTGGAGTCTAGCCTGTTCATCTGGAGATGGCCATTGAGTAGCCAATGAGGCCTCCGTGTGGGCATGGCTTTCTCCTGAGACTTCTGGGAAATCTCGCGATATTTCCCTCGTGGAGATGAGAAGCTATCTCCCCAGGTGTTAGGAGTTAATCTCGGAGACAACGAACTACGGACTAGACAAGATGGCAGTGTCCGAGGAGCTGAAGGAGCCAGAGGAGAAGCCGCATGGCCTTGCCCTGATGGAACCAGACCTCTGAAGCTGGAGAAGCCACGTGGAGACCTCTGCCAGTGCTGGGTTGCTTCTGCCACCACTGGATGCTGTTGATGGACCCTGAGCCCTGGAAGCGAGGATCCATGGGGAGATCCCTGCCGGTGCCGGGATTCTGCACCCACGGGCCTGTGACTTCGTGAGTTGGAAGGAGACTTTATAGACTGGTATCAGGCACATGGGCTAATATCAGACTTATGACTTTGAACTGGACTGGGCTGGGATGCTTTCTCAATGTCACATTCCTTTTGTATATAAACTGTACTCTTATGCTGGTCTATGAATTCATTCCTCTGGTTTACCTAGACTAACACAACCGTGCATATTCTGTCTGTGTGCCGAGAAACGTCCTCCACAAGGAAGGTCGGCAGTGACCACACCACAGAGCTCAAACATAACCATTGTGAGGAGGGGGCAGGCCTGGGCAGTGCTTCCTTCTGCAGGACTCAGTGTCTGCATGAGTCAGAATCGCCTTAATGGCCCCTAACAATCACTTTGGGAAGATTCTAGAAAATGACGAGTGCCGAGGACCCTGTACCAGGCCTGGGCTTGGGAAAATGCTCGTAGCTTTTATGGTTGCATCATCAAAGCCCTCATCTTCTCTGGCACCAAACTCCGAAAAGCAAACCAGATGCTATTGAGTTGATTCCAAGCCCTGGTGAATGTCATGGATCTGATTGCTTCCCCTCAAAATATGTGTCCACTTGGCGGGGCCAGGAGTCTCAGTGGTTTGGCAGTTATGGAATGATGTCATTTGACATGGAATGATGTAATCGCTCCCCATGATACTATCTGACCTGCTCAGCCAATCCGTTGTAAGGCGGATAGGGTGAGAGGCCATACCAGTACTCAGGTCATAGAGTGGGTTTGATTTGCCTTGGGGTGTGGCCTGCAATGTCTTTTATCTCACAGTTGATGAAAGGCGAGAGATAAGAGCGGAGAGAGAAAGGCCTGACTGTTATCAAGAAAGAAGAACTGGCAGCAGAGAACATCCCCTGGACCCAGGGACCCTGTGCTGAGAAGCTCCTAGACCCAGGGGAAGATCGAGTCCAAGCGGCATGGAAGTCTGCAAGGGATTCCAGCCCCACAGATGTTCTCCAGCGCTGATACAAAGAAAAGGACACCCCCCTGGATTTGAACCCCTGGCCTCCTACACCAAGAGGACACACTTCTGTTTGTTAAAGCCGTGCCCCCGCCGTGTTTCTGCGATGGCAGCTCTAGGCACTAAGACAGCAAGCCTGTGGGTACCAGAGTCGAACTGTGTGTCAGCAGCTGTTGTCTTAGAAACAGATGGCCAGAATGTTCTTTGGGAAAGAAGCCTGCAAGGACCAGAGTGGAACTTACCCTTCTCAGCTGCCACAGACCGCACAAGTTCTGCACCTCAGCAAACAAGCTAACAGGAAGTCAGAGGCCTGAGTAGTTCCCTTTACCGAATCAAGCTGACCCAGCCCTGGTGGTGTAAGGACCATACCTCGGACCGCTAACCGCAAGGTGGGCAGTTTGAAACCACCAGCCAGTCCGCGGGAGAAAGACCGGGCTTTCTATACCTCTAAAGGTGATATATAGTCTCTGAAACTTGGAGGGGCAGTTCTACCCAGTCTGCAGGGTCACCATGAGCCGTCATCCACCCAAAGAGTTTGTCTGAGTGTTTTTGAAGTGGCCCTAGCAGGTGAGCCATTAGGGGTGGGTGATAAATGTCAAATGTCAATCTCTGTAGAGGGGAAGAAAAGGAAGTTCAAACATCCAGGAAGTAGGACACTGTATGAGGGCTCCTCCTGCACCCACATCCCCAAGTCACTCCCCCTGCACCCTTCTCTACGCCCACTTGGGACTGCCCCATGACATCTGCCTCTTGGGTCCCAAGATCATTCTCTCTCTCTCTCTCTCTCTCTCTCTCTCTCTCTCTCTCTCTCTCTCTCTCTCTCAAGGGCTAGTTCTTTTTCTTAAAACTGTAAATTATCAGACACAACCCCTTTGGAAAGCAATTTGGCAATGATACCGAGAGACATAAAAATGTTCATAGCCTTTGGCCTGATAATCTTCCTCCTGGGAATTACTCCATTGGAAATAATTCACAGGGAAGAGAGGACAGTTCTGTATCCACACAGACATTTATTACAGGGTTATTTATGATCGGGGAAAAGCCTGAGCCGCCCTCCCCAGCCAGGAGAGGGGGGTGGTCCTATAAATTACGCTGCGGCCATCAGATGAGATACGGCACCGCTATTAAAAATGATAAACTGAACAATGGTGTAGCAACAAGAAGAAGGCCTAGTGAAATAGGTGCGGTAGGGAACGTGGACACAAGTACAAGTAGGCTGTCATTCGAGCAGGGAGAACAAGATTTCTCACTTTGTCCCTTGGGCATGTTATCAGGAAGGGCCATTCCGGGGGGGGGGGGGGGG